>RQTK01000730.1:65597-95597 GCA_003991915.1 Elysia chlorotica
TGATGATGACGATGATGATGATGATGATGATGATGATGATGATGATGATGATGATGATGATGATGATGATGATGATGATGATGATGATGATATCATGAGGATGATGATCATCATCATCATGATCATAATGAGTATGATAAAGGCCATTACCAATATACTCATCGTCAGTTTGAAAATATATCGAAAGGTAGCTTGGAAAATGAGTCTAAATTACTTGTTTTGAACAGTCTCCTAAGTTCAGTACTCACCTAATTTTTCTTCAGATAGAGCGCAGGATACCAGCAAGCCGATGAGCGCCAGTACGAGTAACAAGCGATGCATCTTCGCTGTATTCTAGTGTGTTTCAAAAAAAAAGGGGGGGGGGGTTCTAGACATAAGCGAGATATATGCATAGAGAAAGATGGGGAGACAGGCAGATAGGCTAGGAGAAACAGACAGGTAAACAGATAGTAAGAGACAAAGGGAGGGAGAGAGAAAAGAGAGAGAGAGAGAGAGAGAGAGAGAGAGAGAGAGATAGAGACGGAGAGAAAATGAGACAGATAAATAGAAGGGAGAAATAGAGTATGGGGAGATAAAAAGAAAGAGGCAGAGAGAAGAGAGAGAGACAGAGTCTGAGAAGGAGAGAAAAAAGAGAGACAGATAGAAGAGACAGACAGAGACAGAGACTGGGAGAAAAAGAGAGAACGTTGGAGAGAGACAGATAGACAAAGAGGGATAACTTTAATACATAGTTTATAAATAAACTCACAATCTGCGTCTCTTCGAGCGTGTTCTTGCAATTTTTTAGATAGAAAAATTGACTCATTTACTAATTAACATAACCCTCAAGCTTCGGGGATGAGACTAGATAATGGGCACATTGTGTTGTAACTACAACGTCGAGATAGCCTACGATTCATCGTAACAATATAAGATTTAGAAGGCTTCCGACGAGTCGTAAGCTACCGCGCCGTTGTACTTACGACAATTTCGTCTGATCTCCCGGACGACAGATAGCTCAGTCTGAAGTGCTCTGAATTGGCAAGGATGAGTTTCAATGTCGGGCAATTCCCCTAGAGGTGTGAAGTTTTCATCTTTAATATTATAAGTAAGACACTCCCAGTATTTCACAAAGTTCGCCTAATTCTGCGGTGTTTGTTTTTTTTAATCTATGTCAAAGAGACATAATCTTACCTTTCTTAAGCGGTGGCCCAGGGGTAGAACATCGGCTTCCGACGCAAAAGGTCCCGAGTTCGAATCCTGGCTGTTGCAATCCCTACTGGTTGGGTCGGTGTCAGTATAATGTGACCGGCTGAGACAGGAGTCATGGTATCCCCACCCTGTCTCGTGTGTGGCAGCACATAAAATTGTCAGACGTCCGTCTTGGGGCCCGTCCACGATATAGCCTATAGTTGCTGATGTTGGACGTTAAAACCCAACCAACCAACCAACCAACCTTTCTTAAACATTAATTAGAAAAGAAAAACTTACCAAAGACCCAGTCGGTTCAAATTCCGTTTTTCGCTGCCTGCATCTGTCACTCAAAACAACAGAAAGTCCAGGTTATATATACCCAAATCCTAACGTCCCCGTAGCCTACTTATTAACTTCAAAAGCTTTTCTAAAAACTTGTTTTTTTTTGCAAAGAAAACCATCTGGTGCAGAGAATTATACAGAGTTTAGATCCAATAGTATAATAGGCAATGAAGTGTTGAATTTGTACATTAGTAGAGCACATAGCTGTAGGGCCTAAATGTATTATTAATTAGCAAAAAATGGAACGCAGTTATTTATCTTATATGGTACACTAATAGTTTCAATGAGTATATATAGCTGATGCTTATAGCTTACTTCGGGCAATTAATATTTAGAACCTATAGTAATGCCAAAGACATTTCGTTTGTTTTTATAATGTTTAATGAGGTTATTTATATGTATGAGTTATTTATTTAGCCTACATCTGTCGTTGATTGGTCTCTCGGTGATGGTGGCCAACATTCAATTTAATTTAAGAGAGCTATAAATGTAACATTTCAGCAGATATTAATTTTTGATGCAACGCCTATAATCTGTTTTATTATAATAATAAAAATTTGTTCAAACCAATGTATGACATAGAATATACGAATACACATTCAATCTAAAGCGTGATATTTCGGAAGAATCCAGTTTAACATGTAGAAACTCAAAAACAAGACATAAAAGCAACATAGGTTATTGGTATTGATGTTATATTGAACCTATCAATCATAATATTTTATTATTTAAATCCAGTAAAGTAGTACTTTACTAAGAATAAAAAAAATATTTACTTTATGAAGCATTATCTAACGTGTGTCCATAATTATATGAAGAGAAGGGATATGGATGGAGAAGATACCCCTTTATATTTGTTCTTGTGAATCCCCACTGTGACCCTTCCTTTCATAAGGATATATAAAAATGTATCCAGAAAGGAATCAAGAGCACAACACTAAAGAGTACACCTACTCAGTTGCTAAGGACCTAACAGTAGATGCATGTGCGCAAGTAATAGGAATAATATGATAATAAAGAGAAGAATAAGCACAACTTAGCAACAAGCCATTTAAGGCGAAACGTATACATGTATTTTTTTCTATAATTTCTAGTTGTGTTTGATTTATTGTGTCCCTCAGTTGCTAAGTTGTGCGTATTCTTCTCTTTATTTTCATAAGGATATTAATAATTCTGATTCGAAACCCACACTGATAAGTGATTACCCACAGTGCCCCATCTCTCTAATATGAAAATAAAAAGCAGCACTGCATCAAGAGAATAATGAGAGTTTAAAAGCTTTATTTGAATTATATTGGTAGTAATAGAACTAATACACCATTGCATTGATTTATCACTCTCTGTAGGCCTACCTCAAGCAGGATGAGTGGCATCGCTTTCATATATAACTTTTAATGAATAATTTTTAATTATTAAAATAAATTATATCTTAATTTTTATTAATGTTTTCTTTATATGTGTAATTTACTCATTTTTCATAATTTCTTTGCTGTTCATGTATCATGTCCTTTATGTGCAAAACTGCCTTATAATGTGTGTGATTGGCTGATAAATTGTCTCGTCTTAACTATGTAAAGCGCTTTGAGCCGGCTATGCTGGGATAAAGCGCTTAAAAATGATCTTCATCATTAATATTAATTCTGGGATAAAGCGCTTAAAAATGATCTTCGTTATTAATATTAATTCTGAGTAAGTAGGGAAAGAGTTAATGATCCGTGATGAAAATACATTTTTGTGAGAGAGCATTTGTAATACAATCACGTAGGCTACTAACTAATAAATGACATTCTTGTAAGAGAACATTATTAATACAAGCATGTGCTAACTAATGAAACATCTGTTTTAATTCCTTTACAACAAATTCCCTTTCATCTTAATTAAAACTCACACGTTCGCTTTTTTTTTCTTCGTTTTTCTTTCTCTCAGTACTGAGTAACTTAGGTGGCAATGTTCTTGATTGACAAATGTAGGTTCCGGGTTCAAATCTGAGTCGGTGCCCACATTTGCATGAGGACGTAAAACTAATAGTCATTGTATTCTCTATAGAGGGAGGGAGAGAATTCTCTCCCTCTCTCCGGGTTTAACGTCTCCTAGGTTCCCCTGGGGGGTCCTATACGGCGACAACTAATAGTCATTGCTTTTTTGCTTTCCTTTTATATATCTGCATTGTCGGTATTGATGTAGGACTCAGTGCCCAGGTGCCATCATTGCCATGTACATCCAGTCCTTATGTACGGAAGCGATACTTGGACATTGAACAAACAGAGAGACGTGCAACTATACCAACTCATACATGCATCCTGGACAGACACAGACAATGCAGAGATGCATTTTTAGTGGTTATTCGTTCCTCGAGATACGTATTATTATTACAACTACTGAGACGTGGTACATCCGAAGAATGCTCATGGGTAATAAGAGAAACAAGTGTGTTTAGTAATGATCGTAATGCAGGATTTTTTGTTTACTTGTTTACTTGTCCTATGGAACAGCATCCTTGCACAACGGGCAACCCCATACGTGCTCCGCTCCCCTCTGCAACACGCAACGAAGTGTGTCCAAACTGACAGTCCCCGTCAAGACTTGGTTGTGTACTCTGCGATCTTTCCCAACGAGCTGTCTTCCACGTCCCTCTCCTTTCCTGACCCCCAATTCAATCATCCTCTTGATGGCTTGCTGGTCCTCTGCCGCTGTGTCCTCTGCATTCCTCAAGTGCTCAGAGAGAGCCTTTAGCACTTCCTGCTTATCCAATCTGAGGGTGCCATTCACCGTGGCATTCCCGGCCAGCTTGTCTGCTCTCTCATTTCCCTTGATCCCCGCATGACCAGGGCAGAAGATCCATGTGATTGAACTGATTGCAGTGGGTCTGATGGCTGTCATCCATTCCATCCTCATGAACCCGCACTCTATCTTCTTTAAGGCGCTCTGCGAATCAGTGAGGAACACGGCGTGTGTCGTGGTTGGTCGTGTAAGCTTGATCCATTCCAACGCCTTTGTAATGGCCTCTATTTCCATCTTCATACTGGACGTGGTTGTGGCAGCTGCCCCTGATTCTTCATGAATTACCCTATTCTCACTGTAACAGACAAAACCCCATCCACTTTGGATTCCCCTTTTTACTGATCCATCTGTGTATATAATCGGATCATGTCTCTTGGAGTTGTCATGGATGAGCTGTCGTATGTCCTGTTCAGTGACCGCTGCTGCACACTCCCTCCTATCTCTTCCCATAGTGATGATGACCTTTGTCAAAGCCGTCTGTTCAGGGCCGGTCTTTATCCATTCTCTGCCATCAATGATGTCTTCAATGGGACACACCAGTTTGATGGAATCCTCTGCCTCTGCCATCCAAGACTTTCCTCTTTTTATGCGGGTGCCTTTCTGTGTGAGCAGACTTGGGTACAATGGGTGGTGTGGGTTTTCCATGACTCGCAGGTAAGTCTTTGCTTGCGCCAACTTGTGACGGATTCTAACGCTGCTCAGGTCCAACAGAAAACGCATACAGATGATATGTGTGTCCCTAGTACATCCTAGGACTGCCCGCATTGCCTCATTCTGCAATCTTTCCAGTTTTAGCAAATTTGCTTCAGACAGGGTGAGACATCCCAAACCGTAGTCAAGGACTGACAGGATCAGAAGTTGGAACATGACAAAGAGGACATTTTGTTGTATGTGTGCGGACGCCATGGTTTTTATGGCACCGATTCCTTTTTTAACTTTCCTTGACACGTTTTCAATGTGCTGGTTGAAGGACAAGGTTCTATCGAAGGTGATACCTTTACTATTACAACTACTGAGACGTGGTACATCCGAAGAATGCTCATGGGTAATAAGAGAAACAAGTGTGTTAAGACAAGCAGGCACCGGGTTAAATCTCCACGCTAAAAACCATGACACAACAAGCAAAATTCGTTGGACATCTCATACCCAGACATATATATTACAATTAGTAAAATAGAAAGAGAAAAGGATAAAGACAAAGAAAAGATCTGGGACGAGCAAGGAAGATGATTCTGTGGAAGCAACATGCGAGGACATGGATGTGTGGAGGGTCATGGTTGCCAACGCCAGCCGCCATGGGACTGATCTATGCTGAGTTTTTAATATTTTGACGCCAAATTTGATTTTTAAAAAACACACTTTCATGGAAAAAAATCATCTTAAAACTCACAAATACGCTTTCTTTCTTCGTTTTCTGTCTTTCAGTACTGAATAACTTAGGTAATAATAATAATAATACATAGTTTTTCTAGCGCGCATAACCACTACACAAAGGTGGTGCTCTATGCGCGTAACATTATTAAAACTTAGAAATAAAAACCTTAGTGGTAGCAATGTTCTTGATTGACAAATGTAGGTCCCGGGTTCAAATCTGAGTCGGTGCCCAAATTTGCGTAAAACTAATAGTCACTGCTTTTTTGCTTTCCTTTTATATATCTGCATTGTCGGTATTGATGTAAGACTCAGTGCTCAGGTGCCATGTACGGCGGCTTTCAAAATGTACAGGCGAGAGTCCTGATAGTGTGCTACAACTATTTGACACATTGTCCTTTAAGAAAATGTTGAATATTCTGAAAGACCAAAGGCATCCCCTTGCTAAACAGTTACGTCTGTCTCAACGGTCTGGAAAACTAATACACCTGAAGGCTAGAACGGACAGATATTTAAAATCATTTATGCCACATGCTATACGCCTACATGGCATCAATTACCTAATCTAAAAGCTTTGCTTTAATTATACAGTAAAATACCTTAAATCATGCCATCTTGCGTTTATCTGTGATACATTTTTTGTATATACATATATTACACATTATAGCCTCCATGATTATTATATACATATACATCTTACTGTTTTCCATTTATTCGTGTTTATATATAGACACTTTTATACTGTTTTCTTTAAATATCAATTAATACGCTACCAGTGTAGTGTTAAAAACTACAACAATTATTCTGATATAAATTATTATATATTTATCTATATACATAATTTAATTTATCCCCTGTCCATGAGATCTTAACTACTTTGTATCTAGAATTTATAACAATCAGAGTATTATCATATTATATACATTTCTATGTTATTTATATGTTTTATTATATGTTTTTAATACAATGCAATGATTATTGTCTATCTAACCTATAGAGCCCATGTAACCACGACAAAAATTTTCCTTGGATGGACAATAAAGTATATCTTATCTTATCTTATCTTATCTTAATTTTTTCTGCAATTTTGTTTAATACAATGCAATGATTATTGTCTATCTAACCTATAGAGCCCACGTGACCACGACAAGACGTGCAACTATACCAACTCATACATGCAACCTGGACAGTGAGGACATGGATGTGTGGAGGGCTGAGAGGCATGGAGTAGGCCTATGCTGAGAGGTCATATGGACGATTAGGTGGAGGGTCATGGTTGCCAACGCCAGACGCCATGGGACTGATCTATGATGAGTTTTTAATATTTTGACGCCTAAATTTGACTTTAAAAAAAACGCACACTTACAATTTCATGAAAAAAAAAATTCCCAAGCGGGGAATCGAACCCCGGCCGTCGCGGTGAGAGCGCGAAATCCTAACCACTAGACCACTTGGGATCTGACAGCTATTTGAATTTGATAAAACATATAGCATTATTCTTGGAGATTTATCTTGCTCATGATGTTTATATCACTTTTACTTTTTTGTAGTGAATTATTTTATTATGTTTTTATGCTACCAAAAGATAAATTTAGATAGTGATCCGCATAATTATTTTTGCATAAAGAGTCACTCTTGAAATTATAATGTAATGAATCTAAAATTATTAGAATAATCTCCCCTATATTTCCTATTACCATCTACTCAGTCAGTCACTCAAGTTAGAAACTCATGATAAACAAAAGGAACAACCACATAATATGCAGCAACAACATCATATCTCATCACCTACATCTAGATTAGATCCAGTAAATTTATACTTAGATACACAAACATAGCTATAGTTCAAACACCTCTCTACAAAAAGAGCTATTGTATATATACATCTAGTCTCATCTCTGCAGATTAAATACATGTCTAAGTCATAATTCTCAGTAGTCTCCATGAATCACAAAAATTGGAACAACAATGTCCAAAAACTGCTGTAGATCAAAATGCTGTAATGCAGCATTGATTGTTAGAACGTTTCATACTCTAATTGTACTAGGAATTCCATCGACTTTGCTACTTAAAGATTCATGTAAGTGTACTGGCATAAAACAAGAGTGTTTGCACTGCCTTTATTAGTTCATATTCAATACATTTCCGTCCAAATATACTAAAAAATAGAACAGTGAATGAGTGATTTGTCTTGCTCCCGTGCATAGCTCTCATATTACATTAGATATATAACTTGTGTACGAAACATTGGTCTACATGCATAGCATTTTTTTTTCCATAACATGTTTGATTCCTTACAGGACATAAGAATAAATTATAAATGTCTTTCCAGTCAGAGCGAGAGAGAGTGTGTTAGAGGGGGAGAAAGGGAGAGACAGAGAGGAGGGGTGGGGGAGTTAGGTCAATACATTAGAACAATAAAAAAAAATGTGACTTGGACTCTTCATATTGTCCGTCACCGTATAGGATCCCCCAGGGGAACCTAGGAGATGTTAGAGAGGGAGAGAGGACACTCTTCATAGTGTTGTTTACTTGTCTTTGTCTTTGTCTCCAAGACTGTCTTTTGTCTTTCTCTAAATTATATGTGATGTGTGGGTGTTGATTATGTTTGTTTTATTTTTATTTACCAAAATTCTCAGAAACATCACTATAAATTTAAAAAATCGAAAAACTTATATAAATATTTAAAGTTGTCTTTATAAATTTAGAGAATTTAATTATCTGCAAGTGGATGATATTTCATATATCTCAGAGAAATAGATAGTGATGTGTAAGGCTTTTCCTATTATTTATAACCCCTTGCTCCTTTGGTATTTGGCTGAAAGAATGTAAAGAAACATGGATGCTCCTGTTACCAGGAAACTGAATTTGATAATCCAAGAAAGCACTGCCTAGAATAGTTATAACAACAGGAAAAGGTTATAAAAAGTGGTGGCTTTGTCTCTTTGATCTCCTATAATGCTGAAAAATAAAGCCTCTTAAAGCTTTTCATGTTTTCTCATGTTTTTATGTAAATATTAATTATATTATTAATGTCTTTTGTTTTAGTCAAGGAAAAAGGGGAAAGTGTTCTAAAGAGCATTTTCCTCGAACTATTTTCTTATTGCTTGAAAAAATGTTCACTGTGCACCCGCCCACCCCATAACTTTCTTCAGTACTACGTGAATGGCTGCTGGAGGGAGAGAATCTGATTCTCGGTGCCGCCTATTGTGCTCTACTGTTGTGCTCGTTGGTCCTTTACTATGTTACGTGCCTCACAGATCCTGGCTACATCAATCCCACTGAGCAGAGAAAGAAGGTTGGTTCTTTGCTACTTTTGTCTTTTATCTCTGTAATTCTTTCTGGTTTCTATTTTGTGCAGACAGAAGTACAGCAAGGTTTTTTGTTATTGCAAAGTGAGTTAAGTCTATTCTATTTCATATTTGCTTCATTTTTTTAAGGAGGGGAAGGTTGGTCTTTGAAGGAGCTGGTTGAATTGAGTTGGGCCTTAGAACCTCCAATGTTAGCACTATATCTAGGTTATATGTTTGGAAGGAAGTGGTTAATGACAGGAAAAAAACATCAAAATCATTATATTTATAATCATCACAATCATGTCGAATTAAAACACTGGGTTTTTGTTTTGTCCAAATGCATAAAATGTAATTTAATGTTACACATTTTGCACTTTATAATGCAAAGGGTTTTCGTTTTTTTCTTTGTCAGAACCTGATAAAGCCCAGCCTTGCAAGTGATGATGAAGATGCTGATAGCATGGAGCTCAAGCCGACCAACAACAATGATGACAACAATGAAGACAGCAGCGAGGAGACAGGTCACATGATGCCTGCAGTGAACAAGACTGGTGTCAAATACAGATTCTGCGACTTCTGTGAAATCACTGTAAGCGTTACAGGAAAACATTTGTCTTAAAAACAAATTTGCTTTTGAAAGTTCCCCAAACAACTTTAATAATGACATATTAGTTTTAGGTTTAACCTCTTGGCCGCAAGGTGGACGAATGCACATCACACACGAAATCGTCCACCTTGCAAAATAAAAAATGGCCAATCTGTTTATTATCATAAATAATTACAGTTTTGTTTACATGACGTGTTTCTTTGCGTTTAACTTCAAAACTGACTTCAAAATAAGTGGTTTTATACCGCGTTCAAGTGGGTAAACTGCACCAAGATAACAAAAAAATCCTTTGGTCAGGGACACTGTCTCCTTTGTCTCAAGTACGATCCAATTCTGCAACAGGATCCAGAGTGGGATATCACTGGTGACTATGCTGATCACATTTTACTGATACTTGTCCAATCAGAGGAAGCAAGTTGGCTCAAGCAGTATTCAAACCTCACACCTCCTGTATCAAAGGGGAAGCTTCAACTCTTGCGCCACCACTTTCTGATCCCAAACTTTTGTTAATAAAGTCATTCTTTTCTTTTTCTCACCATAGATAATCAGCACCATATAAAATTATGTACTTATGTATCATATGTTTTGTTTAATATATAAATTTAGTTTAACTGAATATGAATTGATATTTTTAACTTTTTTTTTCACTGCTTTTATAGCAACCAATGCGAGCAAAGCATTGTGAAGACTGCAACCGATGCGTGCGAAAGTTTGATCACCATTGTCCGTGGTTAGAAGCTTGTGTTGGAGAGAGAAATCACCGTTATTTCTGGATGTTCCTTCTCTTCACACTCCTTCTCATATTTGTCACCTTTTTGATTGTGTGGTGAGTCATTGGTTTTAAAGCTCCTCTTCTGTATGTCTAAACCAATGAGGCAAATTATGGATTTTCTGTTTAGTTGTAATGGGTGTTGTTTTGTTTTTTTAATCAGTTCTTAGTTGAAAATTAACATCAATTTGAAAAGTGTTTGTGTGGTTCACTTATAAAGTATCATCTTCTTTAATATTGGCAACAAAACATCTCTGACAGTAAACTGGTCACTATTTAGCATTAAAAAAAATCAGAATTGTCAAAGTTTTAGTAATTGATTTAATTTATTGTATGATGCTTCAACATACAAGGCTGAGGTTAAAAAAACACTCTCCACAAATTTTCAATCTAAAAAGTACATATTTAGTGGCTTTTTTACAATTTTTTCCTGTATTTGATTTCCTTCCTCACAGGGAAGCTTTCCGGGTCAGGCTGACGTGGACCAATTGGCTCAAATATAACGCTCTGTTCTTTGTTGATATCATGGTGTTGGGTCTTGGAGGACTAGTGGTTCTTGGGCTGCTCTGTTTCCACAGTTTCCTAATGTTCAAGGTGAGGTGATTTTATCAGATGAAAAAAGAAATTTTTTCTTTTCAAAATAATTTCATTGGAAAAATGAATAATGTCCAATTTTTCGTTAGCTGTTTTTTTTTTTTTGAGGGCAGGGGGAAGGTGTGACTCTTTAGTTAAATGGATGGTTCATCATCAAGTTACTCTGACAATCGAACAAGAGTTAGGTGCCTGTAGAAGAAGGTGGGTTATCACTAATGTCACTTTTGTCAGTGACGACGGCAAAAGGAAGGTGTAAAGAGTGTGACAGGACTGGGACATGTGTGCACGTTTGAACTGCCAGAATGAGATGTTCACAAGATCTTTTTGGCACGTTTCTGGGGGGGGGGGGGTTATTAATATTTTTTTTATCGAACTTTTCGTTATTTGCAGGGTTATCTGATTCAGACTTATATTATAAATTTCCAAAATAAATTATAGAGAGAAAAACAGGGATTTTTAAACCTCTCATTATTCCAACAGTTCTCGATATTCAAGATGTCATGAAAAATGGGAAGTACTGTATGATATTTTTTATATCTTTCTTGCCAGGGTCTAACAACTTGGGAGGCTGCATCAAGGGAAAGAATCACCTATCTTAAGTATCTGGACGAAGACTTTAATCCTTTCAATGAGGGCCTCTGTAAAAACTTGGCGCAGTTCTTATGTGCCTGCAGCATCCGCAGCTGGGAGAAGGTCTATGCTAAAAGGGCCCGTAGTTCCAATGGTATTGTCTGATCTAATACAGCGGTCTAGCTTGTCAACTAGGCACCTCCAGGAGATCTGTCTCTAGCTACGAGCTTCCAAAGGCTATTCGATACCTTTTCATGGAGAATGGTTTATTTTTTAATGTTCTCCTGAATTTAGGCTGATGCCCAGCAAAACATGATGATCATATGTGAGGCAGCCAGGGTGAATCTGGCACAAGAAGTTTTGTGGTAGAGCCCTTTAAACAAA
Organism: Elysia chlorotica; assembly: GCA_003991915.1. Taxonomy (NCBI): domain Eukaryota; kingdom Metazoa; phylum Mollusca; class Gastropoda; family Plakobranchidae; genus Elysia; species Elysia chlorotica. Next base: position 77,482 of record RQTK01000730.1, read on the forward strand.
GTAAAACTCCTCTTTATTGACCTTTTTCATTATCAAAGTGAAAGAATTATCTCTGGTCTTAGAAATATAGAGTTGTGCTCTTTTCATTCTCGTAAAGTGGTAAACTATAAATAACTCATTAGGTCAAAATTCCAACTTGTGACTGATTCACTCTGGTTGCTTCACACAATGCCAAAATTCCTCTAGACAATTTTGTCTTTATATCATTGGGCCCATTTACATTGTGAACTGTACCACGTACCTGTAACCATATGCCTGGTATACTTGTAGAAGCAAGACAAAGTTCAGAGAAAACCAAATAATAGCAAATTGTTTTAAAGTTAACCTTTCCTCCTAGCAATGCCTTGAACTGTTTGCATTATAAACAGCATAATGGGGAATTTTTGACAACTGAACAATGATGTGCTTTATACTTTGGAGCTAATGAGAAGTGAATTAAAGACCATCTGGTGATGAACTTCGAGAAAATATGAAATAACGAGCAGGTTCTTTTTGTGTGAGTATTTTTGTTTTGATTGAAGAAACAAGCACCATGTTTTTTTTAATGTAATATTCTCTGCCAAAAAAAAAACTGGTCTTTAATGTTTTTAGAGCGCTGTTACTTTAAAAACTGGCTGATTTATTTAAAATTAGATAAAATTATGCATTGCCATGTCAGATTACTATGATCATCTTGATATTAGTGTGAACTAATGTCTTATGTGAAAACTGATAAAACAAAGATATATTTTTAAGACTTGCAACCATATTGTTTCAAACATGCTTTGCTGTAATAAGGCAAACTGGTGACCTGTATTTAAACTGCATTATACAGAATTAAAGGTTTACTTTATGATTGTCAAATAGTGGGAGTGGTGCACGTCACCTGCAATTGCAGATTGATATTTAATTTTTGAAAATATTTTCAATGCTCTTTCAAATTATTTTAGGTATTTTCCAAGATAATGAAATTTCTGTAAAAGTTAATGATGATTAAACCTTCTTCTACTTACTAATTTTTAATGCCAAATAAAGATTGACGTTTTTGCTCTTACATGGCACCATACCTAAAATATGATAAAATGTAGTAAAAATGTAATAATCCAAATTGGTGTGCCAAATGACATGTTTTACATCATCCCTCAGTCTGTTGTCAACACAATGTAATACTGGTCTAGTCTCAGCCTACTTAGTCAAACAAGAGTTGATAGGTTTGAATAAGTTGGTTTTTATCATTGGGCAGGAGGAAAAGTTTCACCTTAATTTTTTTTTTTAAACCTGGTCAATTGTGCAATATTTGGTTTCAATTTAGCTGGGCAACTTTTTAGCTTATGTTAAATGTAACATTATATTGGAAGACATTATAGTGAAAGTTCAGTTTATGAAATTGAGTACAATGCATTGCTAAGCATACCTTCTAACTTCAACAAGTGCTCTATTTTGATTTGTCATAATGAACCTGAAAATATCATAATTCCTTATTGTAAATACAACTACATGAATTTACATAATTATATACATTATCTGTATCTTTTTGGTCTATTTGCTGCTTAATTTTAAGTTGTGAACTTTATTTACTACAAAGATTTAGAGTGAAACTTCAATATACAGATGTGAATGTGAGTTTTTTGTTGTTGTTGTTTTTTGATTGATTGATCTCGTTTGTTTTTTTTGGTGGGTCGGGCTTGCTTTTATAGAATATTGTGTTTTACTGTCATAACAATGTTAATGATTTTAATCATTCATGATGAAAGTGCCATTTCACAAAAATGTCCAAATTGCTTTTTTAACCCTTTTTCCCTTACAGCCTAGTCACTAGTCAGACACTCAATTCTTAACTTAAGGGAGATAACGTAAATGCTGTCTGTAGCTTCTTGATACAAACGCAATAGATCATCCATGATGAAAAAAACACTTGAAAAGAACAACAAACTTCAAAAAATCACAACTTCCCAACCCAATAGCCGATTCTTTTCATTCAAAGACCATTGAAACAATCGAGTCTATTTCTGGCTGTCTAAAACGACAACGATGTCACTATTTCCTATGTTAGCCGATATGGTCCACGATAATGCGGTACACGATAGCGTCACTTTAGTAGGCGTGGCCGGCGACCTACGGCGACTGCGAGGGTTTACCAATAGAGGCGACCGGCGGCGACTGTAAGTGTAAAAGGGTTAACACAGAGCATTAACATTGACATAATAATTTTGTATGAATATATCTTGGTTGTGCTGAAGATATAAATTTATGAATCGCTTTTGAATGATGTAACGGTTTGTTGTTTTTTTTTGCTTTTATCCTTTTTCTTTGGAAGGCGGGCTGGGTTAGTTGCTGATTTAAACACCCATATCCAATGTCAGGAACTAGACTACCTCGCATATGGGTCCCAAGACTATTGCCTGACAAATTTATATGCTGCCACATAGAGTCAGAGCCATGATGCTAAACTTTTGTCCCACCTGACACATACCACCAACTCAACCGATAGGGAAAAAGTTGTCTCAATCAGGCATCTAAATTGGAACCTCCTCTACCAACTGAGCTGGATTTTCCGCCTCTACCGTCTCTAGACACTAATTCTGAGGGCTGTAAATCGTTGAATGTGAAGAGTTTGGTTATAGTTATAACAAAATATTTTTATGCAGCTCATAATCACCCCTGTAGGGTTGTGCTCCATGGGCTTCATGCTATGGTCATTTTCTCCTGATTTTAGTGTAACCTTCCCTCTGATTATTGTTACTTCAACCTTAAGCTTTGCATCATTTTATATTTCTTGTAATTTGTTGTAATCGATGCCACCTCTGCAGCTATTCCATGTATTATGCTTCTTAATGAGTTTTATTTTTGGATTTTTTGACTTGCCAAAAGTTCTAATCTAATGTGATGAATGTCAAATTTTTTTTTTTTTACCATTGAAAACAGATTTTAAAACAATATTAAATTGTTTATTTTAATACTTTTCTTTTTTTTTAAAAGGCCACAATTCATCTGTCAAATGAAAGACTCTCAAAGTTATATAGTTTAAATGTTTCTTTACGTAAATTAATTTTTTGCTGCCAAAAACGTACATGTTGGATGAAAAACCATTTTGTTTATCCTTTTCCTATCCTAATACTTTTTTAACTTCTTCCAAGTTTTATAAAAATTCGTTACAACTCTCCTATTGAAAAAAAAAATCAGTTGATGTTTTCCTATGTCCCATGCTTTTTCTTTATATGTAAACAAACAATATTTCTGCGTGTACAAGAGCTTTTTTTTGTTTTTGCTGCTAAACATTATTTCAAAGTGGTCACAATGTTTTCATGATCATGTGGAATTTTTCCCTTATTGTATTTTCCTTTGTCAATGCTAAAAAGTGGGGATGTTATTGTTTTTAATTGAACTTAGATGTTTTGCTTCAGGTTGTAAACTCTGTGCTGTTTTGACTTTTGAACCTTTAAACATAAATATTTTTTTTAATCTATTGAAAAGGCAGCTGTAAATTTTCACCTTGGCCTGAAATGAAAAAAAAAGAGAAAATTTCTTTCTTTTACTGAATATGCATTAAAGTCAGTTATGACTTATTCAATCTCCGAGAGACATACCTGAAATACATGTAGTACACTAAAGAGTCACTGTGGTTAATGGTCGGGTTGCTCTTTTGATATACTCTTGGATAATCCATTAATTTTATTAATGCATAGTTAAATATAAGATCTTTAAAATTTCATGTTGTTTTGGTGCATACATTATTTCTAATTTGGCGTTTTTGTCCTGAAATCCAGATGATGTATGATGATTTAAGTCACTGATAAATAATTCAACTTTGTTTTCCCACCTTTTGTGTGGGAATATAATTTCACAGAGTTACATAACCTAGGAGTCATAAGCTGTAATTTAGGGATTTAGTTAATATATACTTTGTTTGAGTGTTGCGCATATGCAATGTCTTATAACAATATTTGAAATCATAATCTTTGGATTAAATAGCATGTCAAGGATGACAGTTTGATGAAATTTTCAAGATGACAAGCCTAGTAGAACTGAGTAGGACACAGGAGTAAAGTGAATGACATTGCTGAAAACCTGTACTTGACATACGTTACTGTATTGTTTCGGCAAGATTTATCCAGGTGTAGAATCTGTCAACATTGAGCCTTTATAATTCTTGAGCAAAGCGCTCTCTGGACAAAGGCACCTGAATAATCACTCCCTATTTTCTCAACTATGTGCAATATATTGTAAACATTAACTGTTGATGTAATAACTTTTTTTTGTGTCAACTTCAATAAAACAGCATTTAATTCATGTGTGAATTTGATAAATTTTTCTATATTATGTAGTGTTGGGTGAGAGTGAGTTAGAGAGATTCTAATAAGTTTTAAGTGCTCACCCTAAAAAGAAAATGAAGGTAGAATTTTGTTTAATGTGGATGCAACAAAAATTTTCTGTTACACTACACACATCTACTTTTACTTTTTTTTTTATCTTGTGACTAAAATTAATAAAAAAAAAAAAACGAAACAAATAACAGGTGGAATTGTTCTACAATAACTTTATTAAAATGGACACATTCAACAGCTATAAAAGTACAGGCTATTGGATTAAAACTTGTGAAAATATTTATGTACCATTCGTTACACATTGTCAATATTCTTGCAGTCTTGAGAGACAAGCAACCAATCATGCCAGCCCAATCAGTCTCCCTGATAAATAGAACATTTTCCTATGACATTAGTGTATAAGTGTAAAAGATTCACTGGGTAGCAACATATCCGATAATCTTCTTTAGACTTGCCCAAAAAAAAAAATGTATCAAGGTTAGGGAAAGTCTGTTACCAAGAGCACCATATTATTATAATGCTAAGAATGGTTCCCCAGGGCTGCAATGACAACTTCACAATTCGTATAACAGCACAGCTTTCCTTACCCTAAACACTGCTGGAAGTTTGTAAGCTATATAGCCTTCATTAAATGACTCTTTTACTCCATGGAAACAGCAAATGACTATAGATACATGTATAAAGTGATTTATCTTAATTCTTATATAGGTAATAACCAGCTTATGTAAGCCTTGAGCATTTATATATCAACTAGGTCTTAAGTAGTCAGATAATTGCGTAGAGTAATCTTTGAGTTTGAATATAAATACTTATTGCCTTGAGCAACTTTACAAAGGCCATGCCTGCTTGAGTATATCCTGTAAAAAAGAACTGCCGTTTCTTTATCACTATCAGACATACAGCTACAGTCGTAGTTCTGCGCTGCTATTCTGCTCTATCGATACAATAAAAGCTTGCGTTACTATGCAGAAACAGCAGTTGTATTTTCGTAAATCTTGCTGTGGATTTTTTTTATATATAATATACATAAAGGATACCCTTGAATCAATTATTTTCTATCATGAAATTGATTTTTTTTAATTGATATTTAGGAACTCATGACACTGTTCATTGCTTGAATTAACTTACATGAACCTAATCCAGATTATTCTTTAAGCATGGAATTTTTGTTATTTAGGCTCTTTTACAAACAAGTTGATTAAATTGAAATGGTGCCAATAGAAAATATTCCAATAGAGACATTTTTAGTGAGAATCATCAAGGTTGTTTTTTTTTTGTTTTTTTTATATATGAACATTTTCATAGCCCCTTAGATGACTGGACTAAACAAGCAATATGAATAGAGTGATTCTACTTTTACTGTTTTAGTTTCAGGTCTTTTATTTGGTTTCTCAAAATCCACCATCAGCAAATAGACTATTTTATTGACTGGTCCCAAGACTACCATTAGACAATTTTAGACAATTCTGCTCCACCTTGGCAGAGCAAGGAAACCAAAACTTGTCTCCCAACCACTTGCATAGAATGTTTGAACAAAGGACCTCCTGAGTAAAAACTTTAAAAAAAGTTTCCAACTGATCTATCTTGATCTCCCACTAACAGGTCTCAAGCCGAATGTTCCTAAACAATTAACCAATTAACAATCATATCTCCTAATTATTTCTGATATTCCAATGTGAACAAGTTTATAGATTAAAAATTTGTTTAAAGTGCTTGCTCATGACAAATATAGCTCCATTATGGATTAATTCATAGGATAGATTCCGAGTCCTTGAATTACTTGCTAACGGGCCAAAATGAACTATTTACTTGCCCTGCTCTGCAGTATACGTAGTGAGACCATTTGTTTCACCATAACGTAGACTCAAGGAATAAGTGAAATTGGCAAGCAGCATATTGACCATACAAATAAAGATAACTTCATATTGAAAAACATAAATTGTTTACATTTTCAAATAGTTACACAAATTTATTTCAAAATATCTAGTGTTGCATTTTTCACAAAGCCAAAAATACAAGGATTGTAGGACAATTTTTTTTTTTACAAAAAAGCATGAATTAATAATGTATTATTTACAACAAAAGAAATTCACTAAATCACTATCAACAATTTTTTTAAGATACTTCTAAAGAGAAAATGATAAATTTGACTTAACTGTTCCTGTTATTTCATATTTCTCATCTTTTTCTTTTTTCAGAGCAACCATCTTGAGTGAACAATTCCTAATTTCCTCACTATAAGAATTTGCACATGTAAAACTGTCCAATAAGATCATAATTTTGGACTTGAAGACCACAATGGAAAAATCAGACAAGTCACATTTGGCAACTTTCGAGATAATTCAATTTTAAGTTTCAAAATGCTCTTTATTCATCAGTTTTTGCAAGATCTACCTAGAACCTTTTCAGTCCTAAAATAACGGTTTTTAAATTGAATATTTTCTGGAGATGCAAGAAAAAGACCTGCTTCGTAAGCTAAAGTGCAAAACTAAATTTATCCAAATTGGTGACATATCTGGTTTTTCCACTGTGGCCTTCACTTGTTTTTAGAAATTCTATGAACAGCTAATGTAGTATTATTATCTATATCACCTTATATATTATCTGAAACTTAAGCTACCCAGTATACACAAATTTGCTATAGTGTGTTAAGCTGCAATGTACAGTTTACAATAAAAATCAACGAAATAGTTTTTGTATCATATCCAGGTCAAGGAATCATAAACTTTTGTGAAAAGGAGATTCAAAGATAAAAGTGACATTCAGAAAAGTTATCTCCTGTTTCATAGTAAGAATTTTGTATTAATTTAATGTTAAATATTATATTTTACGATTTGGTGATAGAAATCTTAAGATTCTCAGATGCAAGCAAAAATTAAAACCATTTTAAAACATGTATGTAAAATGTTATTCCAGTATCTTGTTAGAAAATTATTCAATAGATTCCTTAACACTTTTGCATTGTTTGTGTCGTTTTAATAAAATAATATTTAATATCAAATTCAATGCGAGAATTGCAAAACTATACTGACTTGGAATCATTGAAGATTTAACAGCCGGGATAAAAAGTTGTACCATAAAATTTTACAGTTTTTCGTGGTTTTTTTCCTTCTGATTCAAAGACATTTTCTTTTTCATCAAATTTTTAAAGTGAAATTCAAAATGTCACAATGTTCTAAAAAAATTGTGAATCGTTCATTAAATTACAATAACTAGCAAGTGATTTTCTCATTCCATAACATTGCAAACAAAACACACCTCACCATTCCCTCCCACTTTCTGCCAGCTCTTGAATTGTATTCAACTCAATCCCAAGCAGTGTATAAGTTATAAACATTAAAAACTGTCACAAATATTGGCTACGTGTCACTTTTCCACAATTTGATCGTCTTATCGTTTTCCAGGGCTGCTGAGGCAATGATGTTCTCTGTTGGGTGGCACGCACAGCTAAGCACCACATCTGTACCACGGAAAGAGGGAAAAGAGGAAAAAATTATGATTACATCGAGAGCAAGTTTTTGCTTTGAAAGTGCATGTCATTGTACCTCAATCGAAGTGCTAATATTTGTAGACATCTTATAAGGCGGAAAATATGAACAAATGAAGCATAAAATCTTTATAATTTGCTTTTACGTCCCTACGGTACAATAAAAATTTATAGAAAATCTAAATGCCTTGGGGACACCATCTGCGATTCAAATCACGTTCCTCGTGATCCTCAGCTAATTGTACTAACAAATGAGCTATCATTTTCATGTGAAGGATCTGAAAATAAGGATCAGGTCTTACCAGTATGTCCAGCCAACTTCTGGACAACCTCCTTGTTCTGCAGATTCCAGATGTAAACCATGTTGTCTTCTGATCCGGACACAATCCACTGGAAAAAAAAAATCAGAAATGCAGACATATGAATCAAGCACATTATCCTTGGCAATTTCAAAATATGAAAGCTGCTAGGTTTCGAGAGGCATGTTCTTCCTACGGGCAATATTTGCTGTGAACTGAACTGAGCAGCCTTATTTAAAAGATCTGAAAGCTTATAAGCTTTACTTCATACAACCAACAATTTGTCTTTAAGTAACAGCTCAACAGTATAATTCTTTAAAAAAAAAAATAATAATAATAATAATAATAACAATAATAATAATAAACTTTTGAATTTCTGAAGTACTCTACCCCAAACAGACTTAGGCTCAGAGTACTTTACCGCTAAGAACATTAAAAAAATATATAAGGGTCAAAGCTTTCCCCTTCTCTTACTTTCCAGACTTTTGCCTATACAATATTGGAAATAGGTCTTGTCAATATTCAGATAAAAAATCAGCATATTTGAATTTTTATTAACTAAACAGAGTCACACCCGTTGCTTGTAAGCAGTCAGGGTAGACATTTTATTTTAAAACTAAAAGTTGAAGTTTTCAAATCTGCAAGTGCAAAGATTTTTATTCTATATCTATTGGTTCAAATGAAATGAATTTTGGAAACCCCCCCCAAAGATAGTGTGATTTCATGAACATTGCTGTCAAAATCTCTACGACAGAGTTCAAGGCACTTTGGTAGATAATTTTTCCAAACGCAAACCTGAAGCAATCCAAAGTTTCTTTTTCTCAAAATAAAGTAAGATTTAAATCTCCATATAAAAATCCCTGCAGCTATCGGTTTTGAATTTTACCTTCAATTCGTTTTAAAATAGCAATTTACTTTCTAGCATTAACCACTTGAGTGCATAGGGATTAAATTCGACCTCTATTTTTGCAGCAGTGATACAAAGTTATATGTCCATTACTATGAATACTGAATGGCTAACCACTTTTATTGACTGGTTAAAATCATCTTTAACTCTGCCACTTTCAGAACATAATTCGTTGGAGTTATGATTAAATAGATATGACAAATTCATTGACAGTTATGCTCTATGGATACATCATTTTTTTAAATATACCTGAGCACTCAAATGGTTAAGGAACATGAAATAACATAGATAAAAAAAAAAAAATTAAAATTAAAAAATGATCTTACCTTCCCTCCTGTGACTGAAAAGTTGGCAAATACACAATACTTCTCATTTTTATGGCCTTGGTAGGTCTTTAAGCACTGTTATGAAAGATAGACAAAGGACAAAGAAAAATTTATTAACCCAAGTTTGACTGCTCATGATTGTGACAACAGCTTAAAAAAATACTCGTTAAATTAGTAACCTTTTCACAACACCATCAGCACAGCACTTTTTTACGCAGTACTAGGATCCAGCTTTACCATTTTTTCCCTAAGATATGACTGGTCAAAGGCAAATAATCTTGTAATGTTACTAATAATTTTGAATATACCCCAAAACAACACCACAGGGAAATTAAAGGCTTTATATAAGCACATCCTGAGGGTGAAAAAAGAGGGCTAGTGCCGTCTTGAAAAGGTTAATGCTTGTAATGTATATGCCTATTTTGACAAGGACCATAACCTAAATGATGATTTTATTTTGTTGAACAGAAGTTCCAAAAATAAGGCTTGTACAGACAGTTACACAACTAGCAATCAGGCCTACTTACTTTTCCTTTAGAATAGTCCCATAGCTTGAGAGTGCTGTGGGGAAAAAAAAATTCAATTAAATTTATGCCACTATAAATCATTTGCTTTGATTCTTTTAGAGAAGGTTGAACAAATTTTTTTTTTTCAAAAACGTAAATGATTCTTCCTTACAAAATTTTAAATTTTTTTTAAGTAACTTTAATCTAAAAAATCAGAATAAATCCTTAAAAAAAGCATTAAATTTCAAAAGTTTTAGAACTCATTTGCTTCATGCTTTGTGGGGAGAAAATTATTACACAAATATGTAATAACCTGTAGTTGTCAATAATCCTTTTGTTCATAAATTAGTGTAAAACTTACTTATCCAGTGTGGCAGCCAAGATATATTTGCCATTGGGTGAGAATTTCACAAACGATACGGGTGGGTTGTCATCATCTGTTTAATAAATAGAAGCAGAAAAAGGAAATGTTATACATACTCATCATATTTTTGCAAGTTCAACTAACCTGTATATTGAAAGTATAAGCCACATAATTTTATATGATGAGATAAAACAAAAAATGCCAGAATGTTAATAATGTTTCAGTATGCCTAATTTAATGATATGCTTCAGAACCTTTGGAATAATGTCTTGATAGTGAAATAAACCTGACATCTCCATAGTAAACTATTGTATATTGAATTTGAGATATAACGTTTTATATGGTTAAATAATACGACTGAAATTTGAGGTCAGTTAATATTCCTGTAAAGTGTTCATGAATCTTACCAATCAGTGTTTTCAAACATTGGCCTGATGCTGTGTCCCAGATGCGACTGAAAAATTAAAAAAAATAAATGCCAAACTGTATACACCATCCTTTAAAACTTTCTTTACATCAGAAAACAACTAATTAGGAAAATATGACTGAAGAGACAAAAAATGCAGCAGCAGTGTTCCCAAATGCTATTATTATGCAATTTTCACATTGATTTTTCAAAATACATAAAATTTAAGACATATTTTTTAGCTTAAGACCAAAGCATTTTATTGATTTTACTAATCGGCGGAAACTTCCTAAGTTCAAGTCAAGGAAGTTGGATTTAATTTCATAGTGGAAAGATGAAAGCTGTTCCGCTCGTAGTTAGTACAGATGTTTCTTTGATTGTGTGATGAAGGAACAAAACAATTGTCTTTACTGTCTTAATATTGTTAATTAATTTGGCATTTTGTATGTAGACTAGTTAAAACTAAACCTATAATATAGAATTAACATGAAAAACAAATTGGAAAATGAGGTATAACTATACTGGAAAACAAAAAGCAAATTTGAAAAAACCAACAACAACAAAAAAACTTACCATAATCCATCATAACTGCTAGAGACAATAAGTGATCCATCTCTGTTAAAGTGAACCTAGAGAGAATATTTGAGTGAACATGTAAAAGTGTGATAGGTGTTGTATTTATCTTATCATGATACAATCATTTCAATACAAGACTTTGTAGCAGAAATTTGTTTTTTTTGTTGTTGTTTATTTCCTCTTCTGGAAACAAGTTTTATAAAGGCATTTAAAAATTATAACTTTCTCTTTAATGGAATGAAAAATAATAAGCTGCAAATCAAATTTATTTCACTTCATTAGAGTAACTAAGACAACAAAATAAACAAAACTAAACATACTGCTGTGACAGGATCTGAATGAGCTGGTAATGTTTTCAGACACTTTCCAGTCTTGACATCCCAGATACGAACACTCTCGTCAAACTGAACATTAAAAAAAAAACATGTTTCAAATGGCAGTAAAAGTCTTATTTTTTTTTCTGTTTTATTTTTTTATCAATAATTTTTTTTTTTTTTACACAACACAAAAAAACAGAAACACAATTGAAAACTTTACACATTAATTATTTAAACTAACAAAATTTCTAAGAATTCTGAATCTCATCATGCTATCAAGTTTTTTTTTTAGAATTCACTGTACATAAAAGTAAAATAAACTCAATCACTTACCGAACCAGATACTATAAGATTAGACTGCGGGTTGAAGTTACAACAGAACACATAGTTACTGTGGCCCTTTAAAGTTTTCAAACACTTGCCCTGCACAGAGAAAAGGTAGTAAATTTGTTATAACAGTGATAGCAACTGGATCAATTTTCTTTATTTTTTCCATGAACTTTTGTTCTCTTGAAAATGTTTATATTTAGGGATAATTTGCATCACTGTAATAATATTATTGTTTAGTTATTTTGGAGGATTGGAAAAAAATCAACTTTGATAAGTAGACACTGAGCTGCTAATGCAGACATCTATTATAAGGTAACTGTAATGGTCTTTTATTATTTCAAGGCAGAAAACTTTGTTTCAATCTTTAAAATACAGCTTGGACATTTGGAAAGAGCTAACATTTTGCCAAATTAAAATGACAAAGATGAATATATTACCGAGGCAAAGTCCCATATTTTTAGGGTCTTGTCATCTGACGCGCTGACCAGAAGTTTGCTGTCTGTAGACCAGGCCACGTCACTCAAGCCCTGATAGTAAAGAAATATAATACAAATAAATGTTGTGCATATATCTAGTAACTCATCTGAAATTGACACATATTCATAAAAGTGAATAACTTTTCAGACAATGGGTGCTTATACAGAAGAGTTCATTAAACAAACAGGGACATCTGTAAGAAGAAGAAGGGTGGTTAGAATTTTTTTTTATTTAATCTAGATAGTTTTCTAGTTTCACTACAAATATGTGAAGCAGCCAGGGTGAATCAAGCATGAGTCGGAATTAGGACTTTTTCAGTTATACACAGTGTGTTATCAAGCATCAAATGCACTGTAACCAGTTGAAAAAATTATACCTTTATCATTTCTGGAACCAGAGATAATTTTATTGCTTTGAAAATGAAAAAAAGATCATTATACAGCGGTTTTATTATGTGAAGAGGGCTCTAGCTCAGAACATATGTAAAAGACTGATTTACACTGGTTGCCTCACACATAAGTAAGTTAAAAAAAAAGGTGCTCTTTTTTGCTACCAAAATACCGATTACAGGCGGCTTTATTAATATAAATAGGCAATTTATTAATTGTGTAACGCATGTTTCCAAATATATTCTTCTATCTTCAGGCTTACTAACCATGCTTTTCTTTGTTAACATGGACATACAGGATACAAGCCAATTCTAAACTAAATAATAAAGCTACTATACAGTAAGTATGTAACATCCTTGCAAAACTTACCAGCTTGTGTCCAGAGATTGTTTTCTCAAATTTTCCATCATATGCTCCCCAAATTTTAATAAGTTTGTCAGCAGCTGAGGGTAAGAAAAATTAACACATATTTTAATCCACACCATCATTACTATAGTCTACCATAAATGAGTACCAAGGTATGATAAAAAATAATTTTATGTTTATGAATAGTTTTAAGTTTAAATACAGAGAAAGGAATTGACTACATACAAAAGAACTCGTGCCTTCACTCTTTACACAAACAAGAGCAAAACATTAACTTCGTTATTAAAAGATAAGGAGAAAAATGCCCAAACACTCTTGAGGAACTTCACCCTTGAAAATAACATACCCTAAACTCAATCTCAAAAGCTAAAAACTGGCTCACCACCTAAACAGGAAATCAGAGAAGAAAGCTAACACCACCACAGTGATTAACCGTAAGAATGTTTATCACTTTCAGTAGCCTAAGCTCATCTTTACAAGCTAAAAATCAGGTTCAAAACATAACTTAAGCCGATATTACCCGCTCAGAACTTTAGGTCTAGTTAGTGATAAAATATCTGAGGTACGAAGTGTACAAAGACTGCCGATCAAACAACCTTTTGATATCTGCACATTGTGAAATTTTAATTCAATTTTCATATATATAGTGTAAGTAGTAAAAACTGAATGGAAGCTGTGAGAGACTGTCATAAAACGTATGTAGCAGATTTTGAATTGTTTTTCAAATTGCCAAGTTACTGAAAGAGTAACAAAGCAGATCATCATCATATATAAATATCATTAAAATGCCTTTGTTCACACATACAAGGCAGGCGCAGCTAATAATTCCCAGGCATTAGTATGACTTATGTGCTTTAAATAGAAATCTCACATTAAATTTTGGCCCTGAATCCCGCTGCACATATTGTCTAACATGATGCATAATAGTGTGAGATAAAATTCAGACTTACATGAGCTGGCCAACCACTCTCCACTTGGACTAAATTTGACTGAAGATAAAGCCTTGGTGTGGCCGGCTAAAGTGAACTTGAGTGCATAATTGGGTTTCTGAAAAACATTTTTATAACTATTATTATTACTTGACAAATATAACAGAACTTTAAAGCAAGTAAGACAGTCTTACAATATTTCTAAACTCTCAATAAGAGAAAGGCATTATTAATTTACAAGCGATATTACTATCTTGGGTACTATATAGTATAAATTTTATGTTCATAATCGAGTGATATACCAAATTTCCAGAGTTTTCACAAATTAATCTAGCCAGGGTGCAAACCGAGGCGGATAACATATCAATATTAAGAAAATATTACTAAAATTAGAACAAAATTTGAATTGGTTCAGTGAAATTATTGCACCAGGATTTCCAAGTTAGCTAGAGGTTTTTGGTAATATTTTCTGCTTTAATCTCACTTATTAAGTATTCCCTAAGCAAGTTTAGACAGCAGCTGAGAGATTGCCACACAAATGAGTATAAATGGAGGCTTGTGTGCACTTACCAGACTCTGAGAGGTTGATTTTGTGTTGCCACCACTTGAAGAATTTTGAGAAGATGGTACAGGGGGAGGATTTGATGTTGATCCAATAATAGGTTTAACATCAGCAGATTCCACCTTCGTTGTGTTCGTTTCTTCTGCCATGATAAACTACACACACAAAAAACAGTAGGAATTGTAAGAATGAACTTATGATTCACTTGATCCAACTAAACATAGAGTACCAAACCTCTTTTTCCTAAAATTGTCATTGACGTTATAAATCAGAAATGTGGATCTAAAAGTCTAACATTATTATATCTAATAATGTCAATTATTTTTACTTTTAAATGGATATCTAATAATGTCAATTATTTTTACTTTTAAATGGGCTATACAATGCATTCAACGGCAAGATCTATACCGTATTCTTGTTTGGAAAATATTATCTAAAAGCTTTTACAGTTAATTGGTACCAAATCACCTCTAATTTAACTTTTAAAATGCTAACACCCAAAGCCAGCGTTCACTATATTGTAATTCAATGTGTGAATTACCGTATACTATTATTTAAAATTTTTAAATTTCGGCTTTTAAAGGTTATTGAGAATGATGCAAGCAGCCGACCAATTGCTACAGTTGAGGTCAAAGTTATTTTATTCATTTTGGGTAAGATTGTGCATTGGTGACTTTTTGTTACTTTTTCTTTGAATAAATTTAACAGTATTTGACGGCAGGGAGTGTCTTAATATATGTAACATAATCTTTATGTTTCAATATTGCCATGTTTAGGCCTATCTGTCCACATTTTTGCTATGTACATGTACTTTATAGTGTGTCTGTCAACCTGCAATACACACTAGAATAATTTTCCTAGTTCTCAAGAAAGACAGTATCAAATAAAACTCTCAAGATACACAGCGTTTATTTCCATAAATTTGATTTTGAACAGAAAGCACTTGTAGTGCACTGTAATACAGATCTAGATCTAGTGCAAAAAGGTTGTTAAAAAGCTTTAAGGGCCCCCATGAAAAACCATGATAGGCCCTACTCCATTTTGAGGAAAAAATAGATTGCTGGAAACAAAAGTGAAATCTGGGGTGAAAGATCAAATTCGAAACGTAATGTGGAACGGAGTATGTGTTGAGACACAGGCAAGTGTTGGGATAGAATTCTAGATCTAGATCTAGATCTTACTCTAAATAGATTTTTTGAGTGCAACCAACATGTTTGTGCAGACACATTGATGGTTGAATTATTTGTTTTATAGACCCGCTGATTTTTGGGCACTCTAAGTACAGTTATTGGTACAAACAACGTTTGAAAAATTACAACCATGAATTCTAAAGGAGAGTTGAAAATCAAGATCAAAGGGCCTAATACTAGATCTAGAAGTACAATCAATAAATCTGTAATTCTATCTAGGCCCTAATTCTAGGCGGTACCCCTAAAAGGCTACATCTCGAGTGCCCTATATATAATCTAGATTTGGCTTCTAGGCTAGATCTAAATTTAATATGGTAAATATAACAATTACATCAAACAGATATAAAAACGGGAGATCTGAGGAGCTCACGGCGTCAAACCTGGCCTAAGAGAGGCCAACACTATCCATAAACCACTGAGAGCAACGCTTTCACAGTGGCGAATCTGTTAAATTTGTTGTGTGTGAGTGAGCCGAGAGCTCTACAGCACACAACGAGCTATCGGAATCGAGCGCATGTTGGAAAACAAGAGTGGCGCATGCGTAGTCTAAAAGTTTATTGAATTCCGTTCTTTCTTTTTGGTTCGAATAAACATTGGTTGCAATCACGTCTATGATTTGATGTTGTTATTGCTTAGTGTTAACTCTTTGAATAAACTCGATTCAGATAAATAATTATAATTATATTTCTAAACGGAGGGCAATCACGCTATTCATCGATTGTAAAAACGTTGTCTACTAGAGAATCTTGTGCTTTTAGACTCGGACTGCGGAGCCGGATGCGCCGCAATTACTAGGAACACTAAGAAACACAGACGCCATCGCCGATTTCCGATGGACTATCTCTGTTTGTTTTTAGCTTAATGTCAGCACTTTAAATACTATATTGTGGACAGATCTCAAGACTAACGTCTGACAAGTTTACGTGCTGTCAATCAGACAGGGTGGGGATATTATCTCAACCGGTTATACCATACTGATACCAATCCAACAAGTAGAAGACGAAATCGGACAAATGAATTGTTGAACGGTCGTGGGTTTCGAACCAGGTACCTCCTGATTGGAAGACCAACGCGCTAACACGAGCGCCAGATCCACTACCCTCGATGGACAATCACAAAGAATATTGGTTTAGCTATACAGCAAAGCTTTATCTTCTTGTGGGAAATATTCCGAGAATATCCACAAATAGTGTCTTTTAGATACCAAACAAAAATAAAAACAACAAAACGTGTCCTTACCCTTGGGATAGGCATCCTGGGGAAAAGATTGAGATGTCCCACCGGTTCTGATGTGATATTGTTCGTGGTAGATGGATGCGTTGTCCGGACTGAATAGTGGCAACTCGTTTCAAGTATTAACATTCGGTTCTGATCAAGAGTAAAATGACGGATCACAATCTAACATCTAGTTAAACAACTCCTTCGCTCTCTGTGGAGATCCTATACTGCTTCGTGCATCCAAAGTGGGATGCCAAGGACTTGATCACAGACTCTTATAGTATTGACACCGATCTAATCCGTAGGCAAAACCAAGGTGGTAAAAGCGTGGATCAACCCGTATCCTCCCGACAAGATAAAACTTTATCTTGAGACCACCTGGCCATTAGGGGCGATAATACTGACTTGATTGCATTTAATAAAGGGCTTGCGATGCTGGGGATCATGTCAGAAGGGAAAACCATAGGGAAAACGAGAAAGAGATACATAGAATGGAATAGTAAATGAAAGACAGAGGTAGAGAGATGGAAAAAAAGCGATAATATAATTAAAACAATTTAAAAAAGAAGAGAAGGAGTTTGTGCATGAAAGCGATGCGTGATGGATGCAACTAAGATGTAGGATGTATATCAATATTGTAGATCTTTGAGTTGCTCTTTGTTTCGAACAGGAGTGAATGCAAGCCATATAAAGGAAATAGAAACACATATCATTATCATGGTATGGTTCATGTTCAGGGGTGCCAAAGATTAAAAGACAATAGATACTAAACGTCTGTCAGTCTAGTGTTAACGACCAACGTAATGGTATACCACAGTGGGGTATGACACTTGGGCCGACCACAGATTAAATAAAGATGAGAAGATAACGTGTGTGTGAGTAGCATTGGAGGAGTGGGGGATAGAAAACTATAGAAAATTGTAATATGGTCCGGATTAGAAGATTCGTGAAACTATAGTCAAATAGGACCCCAACCCTCCTAAAAAAAAGACTCAGGTGACGAGAAGCAAGCAGTGATGTTATATCGGAGAATTACAAAAACACACCAAACTTTCTTTTTTGATGTCACCAACAAAAACTGTCAACTACGCACTGTTTTACATGGTAGACTAATCTCTAATCGGCTCTAGTTGAACGTCTCCTAAGTTCCCATGTAATGTCCT
>RQTK01000730.1:96790-171524 GCA_003991915.1 Elysia chlorotica
ACAGTCGAAGAGCGAGATAAGTAGAGAGAGAGAGAGAGAGAGAGAGAGAAAGAGAGACAGGCATGCATACAGAGAGGAGGGATGTGTTGGCACTAGGGTTAGATTGTCGGCTTTCCATGCAGGAGGCTTCAGTTCCTTCCCATAGTGGTGGTTGCGTTTCCCGTACCTGTTGGATCGGTGTCAGTATAATGTGAAGGGGCAAGTCCCCATACTCCGCTCTAGGGACCCATCGCAGAAAAGAAACTACAATACTTGAAGACTTCAAAATAGGAGACGGAAAGAGATTGGCTTTCTATATCAAATCATGGAGACAGATATACAGACTCGGGTGGAGACAGATTGAGAGAGTCTGACAGACACACTGTGTACTGCAGAGAGAGAGAGAGAGAGAGAGAGAGAGAGAGAGGAGAGAGAAAAAGAGAGAGATAGAGAGAGAGAAAGAGAGAGAGAAACATACACGAAGGCCTCTACGGATATCTTGCTTGTCAGTATAGGGCACTACTGAATGAGATGCTTGGTGCCACCATCATGGACGCATCGGAAGTAGTTTTGTTTTGTTTTGTTTGCCGTTGTGTTTTTGTTTTGTTTTTTGTTCCTCACCCTCCCAGTATTACAACTAAGTCAAAATGGGCATCTTATTGTTCTGGATAATCTAAGAGAGACACAATACACAGATAAACATATAGACAGACAGATACAGAGAGGAGGAACAGGGGGAGAGTGATACAGAGACAAGGTGAGAGTGATAGACAGGGAGAGGGGGGGGAGAGAGACAGGCATACAGAGAGACAGACAGGCAGGCAGACGGACTGGGCTAAAGAGACTAATGTGACCAGTTGAGACAAGGAGTTCTTGTATCCCTATACTGTCTAAGTGTTCGGCAGTGCGTAAAATTGCCAGACGATAGATATTGGGACCCGTTGCCGTATATGTAGTTTATTGGGAACTTGGGAGACGTTACTTAAACAAGGATGGAGCTTTGCTTTACCGACCAAAGATAATGTAAAGATGCTGAGAGTGTGGAAATTATATACATCTATGGAGGGATGCTATAGACGAATGTAAATGTTAGTACTTGTATGGCCTACTGAGAAAAAGATTAGAGTTGTCGCCCACATTGGTTGAAACCCAGATGGTGGGAGCCAAGCGACTGGGAAATGACTACATGGTAAACCAGTGAACAAACAAACACCCCATACTGTCTTTAAAAGTGTCACAACGAAATCTTTCAATAAAGCGCCGTCCCATCTGCTAGTTAAGTAGTTTAATCTCTAATCGTCTCTAGTTAAACGTCTTCCAAGTTCCCAAATGGGTATCATGTATGGCGTCTGCTACCTGTAGGCCTAGACCTCCACCGCGCCTCGCCCTCCACGCAAAAGAGCGCACACAAAAGACTTCGATGTGAACGCACCTCCGTGCACACCCCAGCTCTACTGTACAAAACTGGTACATGTACATTTTCGAGATTGGATCTAATGATAACGCCTCATTCGTGACTTGTTCCGTCGAGATAGTAGTTGCGATTTTTGTGACTCCGCCACAGATTCGGTTTTAAAGGATTCTTAGTAATAAAAATAGTATATGATTAAATTTAGTTAGCGGTGTTTTCGGATTCATGTACCCCGGGTACTTTGGTCACTGGTGAGTAGATGGTGATTAGTGGTATTCCTCAAGAAATATTTCATAACCGTTTGTTCTATATCTGGGTTTATCATCTATGTTCCCTCGAGATATTCTATCCGGCGAGGAAGGTACCGTTACAACGTTGGTTGTATTTTATCCACCCGGAAGCTTCCTTCAAAAAAAAAAAAAAAAACACACACACACAAAAAAAAACACGTAGGGTCACCGATATAAAAAACATTTGCATTTAGAACCAAAGTGAACTATATCATTAAAATATTAATTACAGCTAGATAGTTCATATTCGAAGTCTAATAGGCTTGTAGGCCAAAATAAAAATACTCGTTGAGTCTTATTCTATCCTAACCAGTTAGATCAAAATTATTATCCTAACTATGATATTAATTAAAAATAACTAGATCACTATTACCCCTGTTGTGCAAAAATGTGTTCACTTTGGTCAAGTTGGTGACGTTGCCTCGATCCAGGCCCACATATACGAACTTCCACTCCCTTTAAGTATATAATAAAACCTAACTACTTTTTAAGCGTCTTTGGGCAAGCACTGTTACTCCTCAAAAAAAAGGGGGCCAATAAGCTTAGTCGCTTATGTTCTGAACTAAAGAGCAAGTGGTCCCGAGTTTAAAGCCCAGTTTGTTCTTTCATCTCTATGTAGGATTCATCGTGAATGTTTGAAGACTATAAAACTAACTTATTTGAGGAACCAGTAGCGCCGGATAGTTCGGTTGTGTTTGTTACCGACGCCCAAGGGGTCCAAGGTTCACAACCCAGTATTATATCAGGATCGATTTTAGAGGGGCAATTTGTTGCATTTTCGTTTTGGTGTTTATACTTTTATTATATCAGGCGACTCAATTTTAAGATGACAAACTGACTAAACAATCATTGCTAGGCTTAAAACTGGGTTTTAAAATCAATATAAAAAAGTGTGTGTGTGTGAGAGAGAGAGAGAGAGAGAGAGAGAGAGAGAGAGAGAGAGAGAGAGAGTACAGACAAGGAGTAGCAAACAACCACGGTGTGAGTAGAAAGGTACAGAAAGTAAACGGTGGTTGATGTTGAGCATAGTAAACATTGGTGGAACTGTCGCAGTAAATGGTCCCACCACAATCAAAAGAAATTCAGATGGTGGAAGTCAAGCAACCATTCATATAAATTTACTGTGAATAATTACATAAATGCTACATTCTTTCTTTCCTATTTCATCAACCAACCAATGCTATGATACTTGAAGAAAAAACCCTCGCGATCAACGACGCGCTCATTCGTCTGCTAACCTAATCTCTAACCGTAACGAGTAAACCGTCTCCTAAGTTCCTAAGAGGGTATCCTGTGCGGCGTCTGCTACCTGTCGACCCTCCATGGAGCATCGCCTTCCACCTAAGCGTACATAACTGGGACCGCTCAGCCTTCCACACAAAAGACCAACATTTTAACACACCACCGTGCATGCCCCTGTTCTACTGGCAAAACCTATACACGTACATTTCAGAAATTGGAACTAATGAGAAAGCTACATTCTTGATTTGTTCCGCCGAGATAGCGGTTGGGATTTTCTTGTTTTTGGCACGGTTTTGCTTTTTAAAAATAATTTTGGTGGTGAATTAGCATATGATAACATTAAGTTATCAGAGCTTTCCTTCGGATACCCCGGCTACTTTTGTCACTGGTAAGTAGGTGTTAATCATAGATTTGTATAACTTCCCCTAGATTACTTGGTTACGTAACAGTGTGGCAGAACTTGAATGTTACTGGGGAGAGGAAAGTGGGGGCAGGACGAAGCGCACACAGATTTCTATTAATAGAAATCATGCTGCTACCGCGCGTCAGTCCTTTGATGCGCTAAAGCATGATGCGCTAGGATAGGCCTAGTGGGCCTATGCCATAGATTTGTATAACTTCCCCTAGATTACTTGGTTACGTAACAGTGTGGCAGAACTTGAATGTTACTGGGGAGAGGAAAGTGGGGGCAGGACGAAGCGCACACAGATTTCTATTAATAGAAATCAAGCCGCTACCGTGTCATTATTTTCCTATTATTTATCTATTGTACTGGATTCGTAATCGGTAGTTCCTGCCCCCACTTGCTGCCCGCCCACCCTCTCCGACCCACAGACACCGCTAGCCCGCGCGCTGATATATCTCAAAGAGGGCCGCCATTTCCTGTCAGCGATCTAGGGGAAGTTATAAAATCTTTGGTGTTAATCTACTAGAATTGGTTGGATTTTTATCCAGGCCAGATATATAAACCACTTTGAGTGAAAGATTAAGCTGAATGGTTTTTTTTTTTAGATTATTGTAAGATTAGGGGACAAGATAGCATAGTCGATTGTGCTATGATCTATAGATAAAGAGGTCCTAAGTTTACATATTAGTTGGTAATCTCGTATCCGTACATAACCTATCGCGACATCGTGAAAACTAATTTAAAAAAATTCTTAATAGTGTCGCCAAATAGCCCAGTCAGTTGTGCTTCGTACTAACGAACAGTAGGTCCAATATTTATTATGAGAATCGATGTTATAGGGGCAATGTCATAAACATTTGGTATCTACAATTTCACCCTAAGAGACACTTTTTTTAATTTATTTTTCCCCTATTTGTTCCAAAATTACTCACTTCAATTAATAGAACTTTGAGCAATCATTGTTAGACTAAAATTTCGTTCATCTGCTGCTACTACTTCTACTATAGCTACTTATACTATTATAACTATTACTACTACATGTATTGATATATAAAATGTATCCTAAAAAAATCAAAAGCACAACACTAATTACTGATGAAGCCATTTAAAGGCGTAACGTATACATGTATTTTTTCTATTTCTAGTTGTGTTTGATTTATTGTGTCTCTCAGTAGCTAAGTTGTGCGTATTCTTCTCTTTATTATTACTACATGTATTGGTATTACTACTACTAGAGAGAGAGAATGGGAGATTGATTTTCCTACAAGCGCCAGATACATCTTACACAATTATTACACATGCCAAACAGGTAAGCCTACCTGACTGAAGAAAGAGTCGCTCCATCCTCCATCAACCGTCTCATAAGTTCTCTAAAAGTGGTCCCATAGCCGGGGGCTATTGCCATCTGGTCGCGCGTTTACACACTACTCAAATTTTAACTAATTGTGCGCATAGGTGTCACCCAGTCTGTGTTGTGCAAAGCACAGCCAGACAAAAGAGGTGGACTTTGTCCGTCTACCGTGTCTCACTTTGTTATATGTAGTTGTTACGCATCGGTGAAAATTCAAGGAAAGACAGAGAGAGAGAGAGAGAGAGAGAGAGAGAGAGAGAGAGAGAGAGAGAGAGAGAGAGAGAGAGAGAGAGGGGGGGGGGGGGGGGGAGGGGAGAGAGGAGGAGAGAAGAGAGGGGGGGGGGGGGGCATGATTAAGAGTTTAACTAGACCTGTAGGGATAGGGGTGTCGAAGGGTAGAATGTTCGCTTTTTACGCGGAAAGTTGCGGTTCGATCCCTACTCTGCAACATTTTGACATACTAGTTGGTTGATATACGTTTAAACTGAGCGGTAAAGTTCAGACTATCCCGGTATGGGGCCCCGCCAACATAGAGCCTAAGTGTAGGCTATTTACCTAGCCCCCATTTTCGCCCCCCAACTTGTGCCACCTTACAACATAGTTTCTGATGGGAAAAATAAGTCTCTCGGTATTTAACGTCCCATAAGTTCCCAAAGTGGTACGATACGACGACAGCCATCTGGTCACTAATCATAACAAAAGGCTTCAATTTGAACCTATTGGAGGTGATGTGGTCATGAATGTCCGTTTGAAAGTAAAGAGTTTTGTCTCGCCTGCGGGGGGCGCGGTGGCCCTGGGTTAGAACATCGGCTTCCGATGCAAAATGTCCGTGTTCGAGTCCTGGCGATTGCGCTCCCTACTGGTTTGATCGGTGTCAGTTTAATGTGAACGGTTGAGACATTGTCAGACGTCAGTTTTTTGGTCCGTCGACGATAAAGCCTATTATTATAGTGCTGATGTTGGACGTTAAATCCAACTCAACACCAATTGTCTCACCTGCATTGCCCCTTCATAAAACCGCCCACATGTATTATGTTATAAGAGTGTCATTGTCTTGTGACCTCGTGTGTAAATGTTGCTGTGAGAACAAAAAGAAGTGCTTGTTAAAGCACAACAATGAAATTTTCAATCTGGAATCTAATATTTGGGTTTTACACCACCAGTGCTTTAGTACCCGTTCACACACGGAATTCTGTAGGTTCTTCTATGATAATAAATCACGTGTTTCAATCGTTAGGCGCCAAATCAACCTTCTTTTCTCAAAATAGACTTACAATTATTGCTCAATTGAGCGTTAACGTTCAAGCACGAAATTCGGAATCAAGAAGAGAGAGAGAGAGAGAGAGAGAGAGAGAGAGAGAGAGAGAGAGAGAGAGAGAGAGTATATCCTTTGTGTAAACCCCATTTGTTACACCCGTACGACTATTTCCTGCCCATCAGGAAATCTTGATTGTTACTTGGAAGTCACTGCTGTCTCATTTAAACCAAGTGATAACTTTTCTTAATAGGTCCTTTCTCAATGCGTCGTTTGGTTTAAAATGCAAATAATAAGACCATTTCTGTTACCAATTTGGCTTCTTTTCCATTTATAACTTGGGAACGGTGTTAGGTAACATCATCAATGTTTTTTATGTGGGTTCGGAATTAAGAATCCGTTTCTAACCTGTCATCTAGCTGGTGATGAAGCCATTACTATTTTTTGTGCACGACTTATACATAATTATCTTTTGAGATTGTTGTTTGATAAACATGACTTCTGCACACAACACTCTTTCCAAACCACATCACGCACTATCTCTATTTCTCTCACACACTTTCTAAATGTCTTTATATAGTTGAGAAAATTTAACGTATGATGCAACTGGAGTTTAATCGTTCATTAGTTATTGTGAGAAAATGTAAGAACTAACCCACCACACCCACCCCACCAAATTGCGTTTTTTTAATGATCCAACGAATACTTATATACTCAATTTTGGAAAACCTATGTTGATTATTGAGACAAAAATCAGATTGACGGCTAGAAAATTATATGGATTTAGAAAACAGCTTGGTACGCGGGGTGGGATGAACGTTGAAGCAAGGTAATTCAAGAAAGGCTTCTATGGCTCCTGGGTTAGTTTTATGGACTTCATTGATGGTGTTAATACCCAGTTCCCAGCGGCGGCCACAGGATGACGGAACTGTGACTTGATTAATTCGTCACGTGACTGAAGTGGCCAACCAACGCCGACGTTAGAAAATTTCGCGTTGCACAATAAACACCTCGACTGTTGGGGCTGTGATTTATCAATCTCGAGTCGTAAACCAAAATCACCTTCCAAGATTGATTATTTAAAGACTTCTCTAATACTTGTTCGATGTTTTATGGACCCTTCAGTAGTTGTATCTTTCTTTATTCTCCCAAATTGTTACGATCAAAGACAAACCAAAAGTCTTCTACAATGCTAACCACTTCGTTTTGTACCATGTGACCCCAACTGACCAATGAGAGGTACCCGTTTCGAACCAGCCTAAACCCCTTCCTCCGAGTCCAACATCGAATGTTATGCACCCTGTTGATGTGAATGATTCTTGTGATAATCTGACGAATGCTATGGACCCGAAGAGCCATCCGGCACTACCAGGGTACCAGCAAAACGTCTCAAGTATCAATTCAGGGTATTTTACTATTATTTTCACACTTTGTGTTCTGTGATTCATATACTCGGCCCGTCTTGTTCAGGGAGCAACAGTAAGATTCGTCAGTTTCTCCGCCATGGCGGGGCTTGTTTGTTGTCTGATGCAATGAAACATTTGAACTTAACTAGATTATATACAGCATTTTACTCGTGCCGTTTTAAATGGTATGTGGGGCATATTTTGGGGTTGATTTTGTTGTTGGAAATACTTATGAATCTTGACGTTAAGTCCATACCAGGTTAGGCATTTTTTTCCATTGTTCTTGCCCTAGGCCTACTCTCGAGTAGAATCTGGACTATCAATCCAGATCTAACGCTAGCTATGGTGATTTCACCCGCATTGCAGATCCAAATCTAGATCTAGATTCTAGAATGATTTATTATAGAAACGCTTTAAAAATGCATCTCTATTTGAACCTGAACCTCTTGAATACCAAGGAATATTTTATAATCTAGATCTAGAACTCTAGATCTAGAATCTAGATCTAGAACTCTAGATCTAGAATCTAGATCTAGATCAGGTCTGGATCGAACATCTTAAATGTATGGGAACCATACGATTTTTAGTAATACTAGACATTGTTCTTGGGTCTTCCTTTGATGTAGGCGTAGATCTAGATTCTACATATAGAGACATCCTATTTATTTGCACAATCTTTGGCATCTAGCTAGATCTATACGTTTTGCTTCATGTCAAATTAGTAACATTCACATCTAAATGGGAGCCCATTGCCAATTAAATTTCAAATGCAAGATCAAGAGTTATAATGGTTCGCTGATTGAACAGCCCATAACCTTAAGCTTGAGAGGATTTGGGGTCATAGGACTATTTAATTTAGTTTAGGCTGCTTAGGTTTGTGCCTTTTACTAGTTATAGACGTGAAGCTTTTTATGGCATTCAGTTAAGTTTTGTGGTCCCTAGCCTGTGGGCGGAATTCGATTATTCAGGGAGCAATTCGATTGTATGCAATTGTTTATTTGAACGTTGGTTCAATACCGGAAAGGTGAATGGGGACGAACATGGACAGGCACATAAAGTTGATATGTCAAACAACCAACTCAACTCCCCTATATTTCTGTCTTTCTCATACTCGCTTGCCGTCTCTCTCTTCACGGATTGTCTGACTCCCTATGTTTTCGAATCCCATCGCCTCGTCCATCAAATTTCGCCCACCCACCCATTTGATTGCCCACAGGTTAGAGGCCACAAAATTTAAGGAGTGCCCTTTGGTTCTTGTAAAAATATGAATTTGAAACGTTTCGGTTATACATTCATGCAACACAACTATTCAGAAAAAAATATTTTTTTATTCCAAGGACAATCAAAGACCATTTGTCGAGGGTGTAGATGTATGATTCTCTTCACATAGCTGCCAACCAGTACGTATTTGGGCTTCTGAGTGCACTTGTCCGTATCAGTGCTAAAAAGTATGTATTTGGAAGTATTTAATCGAACATAATAATCCAAGACTGGTTGGCGGCTCATTGCTCACAGCCCTTTATACGGCAAATCCGCACTCTCAGCTCAGTCATTTATTGTACACATCGCAAATTTGTATAGTCTACTATTGAAATTCGGTCTTATGCGTCCTTATATAGATCTATAGACCAGAAAACTTTTTTTCACTGCTTTTTTGGCGAATGTGGTTGACATTGACATTCTTCCACAACCGATGCTTTGTCCATCCTGTGACTTTGTTTACATATATACCTATCACTCTTGTCTTTTTCAATGGGAATGTAGATCTAAATTTATATCTGCCATCTAAGATTATTTCAACAGACCTGATCACCAATGGGACTGCTGATTCCAACTGATTGCATGTTAAAAAAAGTTACGGGATTGTAGATCATTTTGGCTGATTTCTAATCAGTGTTAGGACATTTGATTTGTCGCATTCTCTTTAAATTGCAGATTGAAGGCCAATACCTCCAAACAAACTAATCTGTCGTTCTCATACCAAATTATAAATTTCCAATTTTAAGACTTGGCCCATTGCAGACCTGCCACTGTTTCCTTGGTGAATCATTCCGTTTTTTTTTTTGTTTGTTTTTTTTCAAAATAGGGGGGTATTCCATTATTTTTATATTCTATCATGCGAAACTCTTTTCCCTCCGTTGCTTTTTTTTTTTTCCCTTCTGTCTTGAAACTCAACAGCGAACTGTATGTTGTGCTGCAATTTCATAATCAATTACATTGATAAACATCGGAACAACTCATCCAGCATAACTTAGCGTGCATTAAGAGTGAAATTACATGCCTAATAGAATGCCATGTTTATGGTGTTCCAGTCCTGTCTGCCTGATAAATTGATGGAGGAAAAATATTGATATAGAACAAGTGGTTGAGATCAATCAAATTAACTTTCTTCTTAATCTAAATTTGGCAATTGCATACAGATCTCAATAACTTTGTTATAAACCTGTTCAGTACAGTAGGTCTATCTCTGCAAATAGCGATAGAGAGAATAGATCCTAGGTTATCTCTGCAAAGAGCTGTAAAGGAAAAGCAGCTGCTATCATTATTGGTCTTGAAATGTTATAATTCTAGGTGTAGAAACAGCTATCAGTTCTGATGCTATCTAGAATTACGTCATCAGTCAACAAATTTGTCTCTATTTGTTTTATCTGTCGGTCTCAAGCAAGATTTAGGTTTAAAGCTTCCCCTTCTAATCTATTTTCGCTTAATTCCCTCAGTTACTCGCATCATGTATCGTCCCTTGGTCCAGCTCCATCTGTTAAAGCCTTGATAGTTGAACTGCTCTCTCTGTATCATACTACTGCTACTACTACCACCACCACTATTGCTGCTGCTGATACTACCAGCACTTCTATTTAAAACACAACTCGATGCACATAATTATATTATCACTACTTACCTTTTTCTCCTACTCGTAAAATTTGAGTATTTCAATACAAACCCAATGACTGCAACTCAATGCTTGATTTTAAATTCAGACTTTGGGGAATGGAATCGATTGTACCCCAGATAAAAACTTTGTAGGATAGAATTGGGATGAGACAGTTTGTTGGCGTCAATTGGGATTTGTACTATGTGTAGTCTACCTGAAATCTTGTTTTTGTCCATCTGTTTAGTTGTGTACTACAGCCTTTTGCATTAGTGCCAGAAACCTCTATTGCATTAGTAGGCAAAACATTACCAGTCCTGCATTTGATCACCAAAGAGCAGTTTTTGATTTACCACAAGAGAATTGTTAAAATTAAGTTAAATGTAGAAAGGAAAATGATTGTTTAAAGAATTAGATCTTTCCCTCACTGTTACGAATCTTATTTGTTATTATGGTGATTATTTCAGTTCAAGCTCAAACATGGCTTCTGAACAAAGCACCACTGCCAATCCAGCAGATGTAAGTTGACCCATAATTTTGTTTAGTTTATAAGGTAACACTTGTTTTTTGCCATCTGTTATCTTAGTCGTGTTATTAAAGATATTAATGAAAAACCAACCAGTATGTATTACTTTACATATACTTTTAGTGGGAATCCTGTTTGCTCTTGAAAGTAGGAATTTTTTCCCTAATGTACATTGTTATCTAGGGTCTTTATCATTCTGATCCTTTCCCTCTGTCTGCCATTTACATAAGGAATTTAAAAAAATTTGATCGTTTGATTTTCTCTTTGTTCAAATGATCAGGTATATGATTTCAACCATGAAGATGCCAATAGTGGGAATGAACAGCCCCCTCCTCCCCCCACGCCTAAAAGCAAACAGAGAAGGGGAAGGAATACAAATCAGCTCCAGTTTATGTTGAAGACTGTCCTGAAAGCAGTCTGGAAGCACCAGTTTGCTTGGCCATTTCACCAGCCTGTGGATGCTGAGAAGATGCAGTTGCATGTAAGTATTTGTTTTTCCTTTTCCAACCCATCTGTGAATTTCTTGCTTATAATGTGGTCTCTAGCCCAGTCAAGAATAGTTATTGATAAAAGGTCATCTTTATGACTTGCATTTGTTTTTTAGCATTAGTCAGAAGCAAGGTTATAGTGAAGAGTGGCCTGTTGACAAATTTTAGGTTGTGCTACACAGAGACAATGCAGGAATACCAGGACTCCTTTCTCAGCAGGTCACATTCTACTGACACTGATCCAACCGGTAAGGGACACAATCGAACATGGTGGGTCTCAAACTAGGGTCTTTGATTTAGAGACCAATGTCTACCTCTGGCGCCAGTAAGCCCCCCTTTCTATTTATTTGACGTGTACCTTATTGTATAGGTTTTCAAATTATTTATTTTCCCAGGACTACCATAAGATCATCAAAACTCCAATGGACTTGGGGACAATCAAGAAACGCTTAGAACAGCATTATTATAATTCTCCCAAAGAATGCATGGAAGACTTCAACACTATGTTCACAAATTGCTATGTGTACAACAAGCCGGGAGATGTAAGTAAAACTTTTTTTCCCTTAATCACGATTTATTTTTAATTTTGCATTCCCTGTTTTGAAAGTGTAAATTCTCACTGATATAGCTACGATGACTCATTTGAACAGCCAAAAGTCTTATATAAAGAAAAAAAAAAGGGGAGGGGATTCATTTCCATTATGAAATATGCATATAATCACTAAAGCAAAAGTGCTTTTGGGCAGTATATCGAGCTACCTCATAAGGTTGTCAACTTTATAGTCCTGAAAATTGTTATTCCGTTTTCGATTTTTTTCATTCCTGTTGGTTAACATGAGGTTTTCTATTGACAGGATATTACTCTCATGGCTCAAGAACTTGAGAAACTTTTCCTGCATAAAGTAGCTGACATGCCTCAAGTTGTAAGTTGGAATGTGTTTTTTTTTCTGATCCTCATTACTGAACATTTCAGTTATGTGTTAATGGTTAAAGAGGAGTTTGCTTATGTTAAGCCCATGAACTTATTGTGAATAATTCTTGAAAAAAATTTTTACAACTCTTAGGACTGCTCTTATTATACTTCCACCTAATTTTGTGTAATCAAGCTCTCAAGGGAAATAGTTTTAATTGGTTAGAATATAAACTTGGTTTTTATTCAATTACTCTTAGGCTTTCAATTATTAATTTTGTCTTTGAAAAGTGGGGCAGAAGATATAAAGAAAGTAAGTGGTTTGTTTTGATGCCACAATTCAAATCATTCATTTCCCCAAGATATCAAGGTTGAAAGCCAAAAAGCAAAACAACAGAAATGGTCTTTGAATAATTTATAATTTAATTTTTACAAATGTATTGCAGGAGATAGAAATGCCAATTGGAGGTAAGAAAGGCAGAGGAGCAAAGGCTGCGGCAGCGGCAGCAGCTCGTTCAGCGTTGAAAAACTTGGGATCCGACAAAGGAGCACCAGGATTGATTCCTCGCTCCACTCCCCCTAGATCAGCCACAGCACTGGCATACCAGTCTCCATCAAAATTGGCCCAAATTGCTGCCCCAGTAACTACTCCTGCATCAGCAGGTATCACCCCTTCATTGTCATCGTCTATGCCCATGGATGAAATCCAGCCAGTAGCTGCTACAAATCTCCCTCCAGCTGCAGCCTTACCATCACAGCCTGCCAAGGTAACTTGTTTTGGTCCTCAAGTTATATATTTTTCCTTAAGATTTTTCTTATGAATTCCTTAATCCTGTAATCAGAAAGTTTCAAGAATTTTGCTAGTTGAAACGAAGATAATCAACATAGCTGTGATTTAAATTTTATTTTGGAGAATTATACATTCCTTAAGTCTAAATGACCAGGCTTACATTTAATATTTTATATTATCAGCCCAGGGGATACAACTCTTTCCATACTACCTCGGCTTAAAAATAAATCTTTTGTTTATAGTATTACGTTGTATTAAGATTCCTTATAAAAATTATCAACTATCTTATAGATATAAAGTGAAAAATAAGCCTTATCAATTTCCTTCTCTTTTTTTTTTTTTTAGCCCAAAAAAAGTTTAAAACGCAAGGCTGACACCACCACTCCTGGAAACTATTTAGGGCCTGCTACAATGCCTCCGAATCTCTATGACACCCCATATGAGCCTCTTAAAATTGGTGGTAAGGGAGAACCAAATCGTAGAGAAAGCGTACGGCAAAAGAAAAAGCCAAAACGTGATCTACCAGACGAGCAGGGAAATGTAAGTGACGCAAGTGTAAGTTCCTGCGACAGTTTTGTGGCACTTTTTTCCACTTTTCCTACTAACCATAGACTTCTAATTGAATTTACATTCATGTGAAGCTTTTTGACACATTTTTGTACACACGTTAGAAAGTAAGTATTCCCTTAAGACTCATCTTTTTTCCTTAGTGGATTGATTTACTAAATTCTCTAAAACCACAGTATGATCAAATTCTACATGATAAATTGAACAATCAAAGCAAGGCTGTTATTGGCAAGCAAGACTAGCATTATTGTCTAAGAAGCGAGATTATCTTGAAGGATAATATGCTTGTGGTATATATATTTTTAAAAATCATGCACCTAAAATAAAAAAAAAAGCCTATGTTCATTTATTTCGTGATAAACCACCATTGCCTTGGCTAAATGATCTAGAAGAAAGAATTTTTTTAAAATTTTATACTAACTAGTTAAGTGGGGTAGTTCTTTTTGGCTAATCTTTTTTTTTGTTTTGCTATCACATGTTTGGCTAACTTCACATATCTGCACATGTTTTGAGATTTACTCTTGAAAAAAAATAATCCTTACAACTATATTGAGGCTCAGTAAACATTGGTAATTGTTTTTAAACCCTTACCTGTTAAACACTTACACCATTTTTGTATTGATTTTGTTTAATTCATTAAAGCTGCTATAGCTGTCAGTTCATATGGCTGCTAAAATTATTTTTTTTTGCACGATCTATCATACACATGACCATGAAAATTGCGGTCTTAAAATTTATCTAGCCCTTTTTTTCATTAATAGGTCCAACATTCATCAAAAAGCAAAAAAGGCAAAATGCCAGAGCAGATGCGATATTGCAGTTCTATTGTCAAAGAGCTAATGACCAAAAAGCATCAGGTAAGCCATAAGACCTATTCAGTTCAGAATGAGAATCCTATTGACACATTTGTATTTGTGTCGTCTTGGAGTAAGAATATAAATCTGTGGCCCCATGCATGAACCTAATAAACTACACTAAGGTAATTTAATGCACGTTTTCTCCTTCAGGCAGTCAAAAAAGTTATTGTATAATTGGCTTTATAAATGCTATTGCAGATTCAAAACTTTTATTTTTGTTAAAAAGAAATAAAGTACAGTATTGGATTCACAAAATGGGTTTTCTTTTTCTTCACAGTCCTACGCTTGGCCTTTTCTGAAACCTGTGGATGCTGAAGCTCTTGGACTGCCTGACTATTATGATATTATCAAGAAACCAATGGATCTTGGGACTGTAAAGGTAAGTATTTTATTGTAGCTATAATTTGCAACAGATTTCCCACGATTAGGAATCCGGGTGTAAAAAAAAATGTTGAGAAAAGTAAAGTCTGTTTAAACCCCAATTTTATATTAAAGATGTACATTAACTTACTCCATAGCTCTAAGTTGATTTCAGATCAAAGACTAGAAAGTTATATAACTTCTGGTAGCATGCCTAAATGACTGTGCAATCCTAGAGTTCACACTCTGAATTTGTTTAAGTATGTATAAAAGGGTTCAATGCACACTCAAGTAAAAAAACTGACATGGATAGAACTCTGCTAGAAGCAAGGTTTAAGTTACAACAATCAGCTCCTTTATTATACTTTAAACAAAAGATCAACAATTAAGACAATTATGTTTTGCCACACACATTTCGTTTTTCTCCTGCTCCCAAAATCAAGCATTTCTTAATATGTGACGACAATGTTTATTTTTTTCAAGAAAAAAATGGATGAGCGACAATATCGATCAGCAAGCGAGTTTGCAGAAGATGTCCGTCAGATCTTTCAAAACTGCTATCGTTACAATGCACAGGATAGTGATGTTGCTAAAATGGGAAGGAAACTTCAAGTGAGTTTTTTTATATTTTTTTTTAAATTTTTTTTTATAGGAGTAATTTCAGTGGACAGGGGAAAAACCCATGCAATAGTGTTACGGCATTTCTAAAGTTTTTACGGCATTTTCACTGAAGATTGTTTCTAGATTAGTTATTTACAGTTATATGAGATTTTACCTTCAAACAGTAAGAATAATTCATTTTATTTTTCATTACCAAATCTAAATGTTTAGACTGCATAAATTGCATTGCACCTATCTATATTTAAAGCTTTGGATATGAAAGCAGACAATGTATTCACTATGAAAGTTTGAAATCGTTTTAGTTTGTAGGTTTTTTTTTTCATCCTAAACATCATCTTATTAAAATGTTGAATAATTTGCCAATATTGTAAATTGTAGGAGGTGTTTGAGGTGAAGTATGCCCGCATGCCTGAAGAACCCCCCCACACAGATGCAACTCCGCCTTCTTCTGTAGCCTCAGGCTTGACCCGAGGAGATGACGGCAGTGGTATGTCCTCTAGTGGAGAGAGTGATGACAACTACAGTGAAGAAGAGCGTGAACAAAAACTCAAGGACTTACAAGAACAGGTGAGCCAAGTCGATGTATTTAATGACTGTTTGTAGTTCTGGGGGGGGGGGGGGGGTGGTAATAGTGATAATTTCTTGTATTCAGTTAGTACGCAAAATATGTACAGAGCTGCCTACCCTCCCGCTTTTGGCGGGATTATCCCGCTTTTTGGGATTCCTCCCGCTTTCCCGTGCACGTGGTGCAAAATCCCGTTTTTTTTTTTTTTACATTTATGGGACGTATCTGGTTGAAAAAATACATATTTGACGGTATTCAGCTAAAAATCGGGTGTCCCGTCGATCGCTCAGTAGTTGCTGCCATTTTCGGCAATAACGCCCGGTTAGCCCAGCCGTTAACACCCCCCATTCAACGTCTCATAAGAGGCGTAGGGATCGACCGAGTCTCTTATCAACTTGTTAATTTAACGTTTACTCGCGGCTCTTTTCGGTAAAAAATACGGTAAATAGTGTACCACTATATCGGCAATTATGCTTCCGCCGGCGGCGATCTGTCCATCCGGGAATCCCATAGCTTTGTTTACTACTGCTAGGCAGAGAGTTTGTTTCCAAGAATCCAGTTTTGGGGCGACAAGTTAGACTGATTTAGACCTCAAACCAAGATTGATTTAGACTTCAAACCATATTCGCTGTCAAGCACCGGTCCCCTCACAGTTCTTACTCTCATGATCAGATAAACAATTTTGTATTTTGTAGGGCTAGGCACAATCGCAGCTACTCTTTCACACAGACAAACACACACACACAAAAAAAAAAACGCATCCTCGTAGGGCGGCGCATTAATGCATATGCTAAAAGATGTTACATACCGCACAAGAACTTCTGTCCACTTTTGTTGGTTATTGTATATTAAAATATCAAGAAAAATTGGTTACTTAAAAAAGAAATAATTATTACTAGGCTAAATTACTTCAATTCTCTTCACAGCTTTCACTTCTCTATATAAGTCTTGCTTATAATCGTCGTCGGGATTCGGGAACATAGATCTGAGCTTAATCTAGATCTGGTATTTTTTACATTCTTTATTCAACCATCTTAAAATATTATATTTAGTTTATGCAATTTTACATTCTTTATTCAACCATCTTAAAATATTATATTTAGTTTATGCAATGCCTGGATATTGCTGTTTCTGACACAAGAGATAAAAATTAACAAAATTTCACAAAAAAAAAAAGATCAAAACAAAAACACACACATACTCCCAAAAAAGGAAGGGAAAAAATGCTTTTTTAAAGTTATGATTAAGCATTCAAGTCAATATTGATAGCTGAACTAAATAAGCTTGGCCATCGATTAGGTTTATAGTGACTAACCGCCCTAAAAATCTGTATTTGCTTTCTCAAAAGTTGGTAGCTATGCTAATGTTTTACAGTTTAACAAAGGCGTTCTTTTTGTTTGACTTCACTGCTGTAGATTCATAGATTCTAGACTCGATTTCTAAGTTGGCCAACTCTTACTTAGTCTTAGTGGGCTCTAGTAGGCTATATCTAGACTAGTAGTAGTTAGTAAGTGATGTCTGTAAGTGCGGAGTTGCGCAAAAAATCCCTCTTTTTTAGTCAAATTCCTGCTTTTTGGTTTTCAAAATCCCTCCAAGTTGCCTCTGGAGGTAGGCACCTCTGTATGTAGTTCCTTCATCTGTAAACCTGAAATAAAAAATATAATCCATGAATCAACAGAGATTGAAGTTCAGGGATGAATAAAAATGGAAAGTGCAATTTTTTTCTCTACCCTAAGCAAATACAAGAGATGGAATGTTTAAATTTTAGTATTCAGCTTGTTATAAGGCTTGGTCCTAATTTTTGTGTACTTTTTTTTCAGTTGACAAAAGTTCAAGAACAGTTGGCCTCCCTTACTAAAGAACATGTGCAGCGGTTAAAAGAAAAAAGTGAAAGGAAAACCAAGAAGAAGAGGAAAAAGGACAAGAAAGAGGAAGTTAAAAAAGAACTCATAGACTCTATTAATCCCCCTCCCCAAGTTCCTGTCACATCTTTACCACCACCTGCCCTCACAAAAGACACTCCCAAACCAAAGAAAAAGTCAAAATTAAAATCTCCAGCCGCTAAAAAGCCACGCAACAATAGCATTACTCGCATGGGCTCTAATCGCATGCGGTCAAATGCACCTCTACCTGGACCCCCAGCATTCGATAGTGACGATGAAGACAATGCAAAGCCAATGACTTACGACGAAAAGCGACAACTCAGCCTTGATATAAACAAGCTGCCAGGTAAGCTACCTCTAGGCAGCTTGCTTAAGTTATTCATGATCCCTTGTGTTCATGCTTATCTGGCACTGAATTGTTTTTCTCTGGTGGATTGTTTTAAAAATTCTATATTTCGAAAAGTAAGGTATGTATTGGAAGCATTTCTTAAACTATCATAGTCTTAAGGAATGATTGTTCTTTGCCCTTTTCTTATCTAAGAATATTTTGTTCTATCTGTGCAAAACTGCATGAAGGAAGAACATTTTGTGAGAAAAGCCCTTCCATGAGAGTGAAACTACACCAAATATTAATTTTTTTTGCTATTTCAGTGCTTGAGAATAAATGTTAGCTTTTAAAACTAATTTTGTGTATCACTCAGTCTGCGTGTAAGATAATAAGATTCAATCTGTCGTTATCATAAAATTAGTGGTGTGCTTATGAGATGAGCCTTTTTTTTTCTTTTGCTATGTGATAAGTTTATAAGAAATTTCACTAGGATAATCATGTAAAAAAAAAAAATTTTCGATGTTCCCTTACATAGAATCAGCAACCATCCAAATGCATTCTTTTGTCAATGAAAAAATATGCTCATGGGTATTAGTACCACAAATGCTGCCATTGTTTTTTAATTTAACGAAAAATGAGTAGAGTGTTTTACTTTTTACTTCATAATATACGCTCTCCTGCTAGTTCAGTGATATGATGCTTTTTTGCCAGTTGAACGTGTAAATATTGTCAAAACTCTTTGTTCATGTATTCCTCAAGCCTGTGGGAATCACTGTGGTCATTTACTTTCTCAGGGGATAAACTTGGAAGGGTTGTCCACATTATCCAGTCAAGAGAACCGTCCTTGAGAGATTCTAATCCTGATGAGATTGAAATCGACTTTGAAACCCTCAAACCTTCGACGTTGCGTGAACTTGAAGAGTATGTCATGACATGTCTGAAGAAAAAGCCACGTAAAGCTTATGGTAAGTTTTTAAAATTTTTTTAAAGTATTTATTAGTTGAAGCAAAGTTATTAGCCCCCCACACACACACACACACAAATTGCATGTTAGTTTGTGTATTAAAAATAAATGAACTAAAAGAAGGTATAGAGAAAAGTGAGTTATAAAAGGAGGCACCGATTCTAGTCAGTGCAACAAACAGAATGAATCATAAAAACATATAGCATCCTCGATAGCAAAATAATTACTGAGAATACATTTTTTTTTTCAGCCAAGAAAGCATCTGGTAAATCAAAAGAAGAAGCCCAGAGAGAGAAAAAGCTTGAGTTGGAGAAGAGACTAGAAGGTGTA
Organism: Elysia chlorotica; assembly: GCA_003991915.1. Classification (NCBI taxonomy): domain Eukaryota; kingdom Metazoa; phylum Mollusca; class Gastropoda; family Plakobranchidae; genus Elysia; species Elysia chlorotica. The sequence continues at coordinate 116,189 of RQTK01000730.1, forward strand.
CAGCAGCAACTTGGGCAAACAAGGAAGCCTAGAAAAAGTAACGGTAAGACTTTTTCTTGAACAAGCAATTGTCTTAGTTTTACCGCTTAAGTCATGTTTCAAATCCAAATAAGAAATAAGTCAAATGTATGCTGTCCTATAGATTTGTGCCATGTGGTGCAGTTGGAATCGTGATTAGGGCAGTGGGCCACCTGACCATTGTTAAGGTGTTAGTGTCAAGCGCTGTGGATGGAATATTTTTGACGCCTTGAGTCAATCCAGCAGGAACTCAGTAGCCGAGGCTCTTTAGGCAAGAAAAGTAATGACAATCTCACAAATGCTGTTCGCCTAGTATAACCATCACTGTAACTCTTTTATGCCTAAAACTTTCTGAAATAACATGGGAACAACTTTACACATTTAATTTACCTCTTTTTGGATGAAATTTGCGTTGTCTTATACCATGCAGTGTTCAAAGTACACTTGATTTACTTATTTTAAGATCACCAAAGAATCATTACCTGTCTAGATTTAAATGTATCATATGAACCTAAATCAAATTTTGTGGAATTATTTTACCTTTGTTAAACTGAAAAATAATTATGGTTTAATTAACCTAATAGTATTTTTCTAAAGGATAGGATAGTGCAGCTTTAGAAAGTGATTATGGGGAGCTCTGTTTTTTTAATCAAAGAGCGAAATTTCAGTCGGTTCATGTAGGGGAATATTTTAAACCATGTTTAATCTCTAAGGAATCATCACCTATGATGCCGGTAAGGGTCATTATTTTTTCCCCAAAAAGATTCTTTACTGCTCCATCTATATAATCTCAAAACTCATTTTGAAAATAGGGTTGGTATTTTAAGGAAGTAAAAAAAAATTGATTTGCTATTCACTTGTGCTTAAGAGTAACTTGGTTTTGTATTTATTGCAGATGGTGCCCCTGGTGGAGACGTCAATCAATCAAGTCGTCTCAGTGCCAGTAGCAGTAGCACCTCAGGAAGTGACTCCAGTAGTGACAGTAGTTCTTCAAGCTCCTCTGAATCCTCAGACTCAGAAACAGGTTAGGCTACAACGTTTTATTAGTGTGGTTGGGAAAAATGTTCTTTTTTTTTAGCCAAGGTTGTCTTTTTACGCTGGATATTGCTCCGAGACATCTTGGTACTTCTGTGTGGTTTATGATTATAACTGATGTTCTGTTTAGTTTTTGTACTTTGGTAATAAAACCTATCCCAATTATTTTTTAAAAGGGATAACTATTATACTGAATTTAGCTGGATATAGCACCTTGAAATCCTTGTATCAATGTTTACATTTTTGTTGGTTGTATGTTAAAAACGTTTGAGCAAATAGTGTGCAATACTTAGAATTTGTTTAATTTACTCTCTCGTTGAGAGAATCTTGTGCTTCTCTATTCTTAAATAACTGTTGAATTTATGGCTGTCTATTGGTTCAGAAAAATATGTGACTGTCTATTGGTTCAGAAAAATATGTGTGTGAACATTTGTAAGTGCGTTGAGTGCAGGGTGTGCTAAGTAGAGGCCAGTCAAGTCCCATTATTACGGATTCACCTACAGAAACAAATCTCTATCAGAGAAATCATCCGTTTTCTTATCTGCAGCAGGTTAGATTTGGCTTATGTTAATTTGAGAACAATCAGCTTATTCACCATACATGGGTAAGCAGTAATTTTTGTTGGGTTGGTAAGGCAATTGCAGGAAAATTTTATTTTTTTTTAGCCAAGGTTGTCTTTTTACGCTGGATATTGCTCCGAGACATCTTGGTACTTCTGTGTGGTTTATGATTATAACTGATGTTCTGTTTAGTTTTTGTACTTTGGTAATAAAACACGGATTCACCTACAGAAACAAATCCATCCAAATTTGTCATTTTTTGCATCCATTTATTCTTCTTCATGCTTCTTGCATAATACCTTATCCCATTTGCCATTCAGTTACACTAGATCTGATCTATCAACTCATTTAACACACACTGCAACTGTTAAAATTTATGTGACCATTGTTTTTGTATGTCATCATAGCCTTCAGTTTGATCAAGGGTTTTAATCACTTGGAACCATTGCCCATTAAAGAGAAACAAAATCATTCAAGTAACAAACAAAAAGGTTCTGTTATTGTTTGAAATGGTATTTATTTTGCTGGCAGCATCGCAAAGCTTGGTTAATGAATTTATGTAAATAATGTAAATAGCTGGAAAATATTTTATGTTCATCTAGTTCTTTTCGTAATCTCTTGTCAAAGTCAAGCTTTGTGGTGGATAACATGAAAAAATGAGCATGATAGTCAAGCGTTCAGATCTTCTGGCAGGACCATTAATATCTTGCCGCTGAGCAAGTCTGGCCTCCACTTGGATATAGCCCATGCACTCAAAGGCACACACCTTGAAATTTGTACATTCCTTTTCATTTTTATTGGGGCTGGGGAAGGGCTGCAGCTGGGTTCCATTTAGTTTTATCTCTTCAGGCAACAGTATTTTTTGCTGGGTAGACAGGCATAGATGTTTGTTTTATATTCATTCCTATCATGCTCATTTCTGTGTTTGTTTAGAGCTTAGCAAGAAGTATTGAAGAATGCCCATATATCTTTATTTGTACAAATACCATTTTCTTACATCGATAAACTTTTTTACATTCATGAATAAAGAAATATATTATTATAATACATTTTTGACTGGCGTCTCTATCTTAGCACCCTGCACGAGAGGATTTTTTGTATTTGTATCATGAAAGTGAAGATTTTTACTTTGTTGTGATTTGTATTTTTGTATACTGTTCACATGTATCAGTAATGACATTTGAATTCGTGAGCAAATTTGAAAGGATTTATAATATTGTTAGCAGGATAAAAAAGCCTACAAGATGATTCTTCAAAGAAACAAAAAGGAAACGAAAATATTTATAAAGGTTTTGCAAGCAGTAGAATTATTACTTGCTACCCAACTGCATTGCAAACCAAGTCGTATATGCAAATACACATTCCTCTCCTGTGACCATAAAATTATTTAGAATAATAATATGAAAAGGTGCTGATAATGAACAAATTATTTATGGTAAATCCATGGTGGACTCTTGGTTCCATTAAAAAGTGCAGCAAATCACGCCTTACAAGTTGAAAATAGTACAATCTTCAGTTTCTAGTCACTGGTTCAAATATTGACCAACAAAATAGGACATACAAGCAATATATGACTATCGATATTACCTCTCCAAGGATACGGTACTTTCGTTTTCACTTACTCAATACAATGACGATTATTATTAGTTTTATTGGTTGATTTAACTTAAATCGATAGTAAACTTGTTTGTATACTGGCGTCCTGTCATAATTTTTCATTTGGATTGTGTTCAATAGCGTAATGAATAGTTGTCTGCATCGCAGCTGGTAGGATATCTCTTTACTTAGAAGGTAACAGTGAACGAGATTTAGCCGTGCTAGAGTAATATATCATTATTTCTAGCTCTTTTCCTCTGAAAAATCGTCAAGGTGCTTCATATTCCTGTGTTGTCTATGACCCAAGTCTATGTCACTGGTGCTTGTGGTCAGTGTACAGGGATGTGCATGCAATGAAATAACTTAAAAGGAGTGACCCTACATACATATGTAGAGAGTAGCCCTTTTATGCTGGCAATAATCTGAAATAGGGATGCAAACGTCACCAACCTGCATCGAAGGTTGTCTTGTTTATCCATTGCTTGATGACACAGGGCAGATTGGACTTCACACACCCCTGTCTGCTAATTACTCTACATATAATTACTGTAACCCAGTTGACATTGGAAAGAATTAGACCTAGCCCCATTAAACCAAAGCTTTTCATGCAACTGGGATACGCAGCCGAGAAAATTGTATTAAAAATACTTTTGAGAATTCTTTTCTCACCATCATATCCCTTCAATAAAAAAATAGGGATATTATACTGGCTTTGTTTATAGAATCAACGACCATTTTATTGTTTGAATCAGTAGAATGTTCAATGCTCCAGTGAAAATCACAATGAAAACGAAACCAAAAGTACAATGTAGTGTTTGTTAAATCTAGTAAGAAATAGGGAGAAAGCAGGTGTTCTAGTGAGAACAAAATATAGCCCATGTATATCATTCTCATAAAACACATACACATATACATACTTAAAAAATCTGTCTTTTCTCTTAGATACATTAGGCTCTCTATAGTTAACTGTATTTATCTTTGGCTCTCAATGATAGATAACATAACATGGTCTGTAAAAAGGAAGTGTCTTTTCTTACACATGTACCTCCATGTTATTAATTAAATCAAAAAATTTGTCCTGCATTAAACTAAAAAACTTCAACAATTTGTGCACCTATTACCTTTTTTAAATTTGCGATTCACCCTTAGTGGCCCTTCATTAAATTAGTTTTACTAAATTCCATATCTACATTCTTCCTAACCTCTTTGGAGACATGTTATCAGCCCTAATTATAAACATACATTACATTTTTTTTCCTTTATATCTTTATAAAAAGCAGTGGTTATTTTTCAAGGAGGTAACATGTTGAATTTCTTTACTTTATTACTACAAAGTTCAAAAATTACTGGCAGCTGATATCACTCTTGTGACAAAATTTAGGTTGGCAGGTCTGCAGTATTATCGGTTTTAAAGCAGTCATAGGACAAGATCATGAACAGTAAAGTTTTTTTTTTTAAATCGTGTTTTGAATAAAAAGCTTATCTGCATTTACATTTTCAATTTTCTTTCTGTTCGATCTTTTTTTTACCCCTCTCCTTAAAAAAAGTTCATGATTATCATGCTTCCATTTTCAAGCATTTCTTATCCCGGAAAGTTAAATAATGATCTCAAAAATTGAGGAGTGAACTTTTTTGTACCATAAGTTTTAAGGAGACTTGTCTAGAAAAGTTACTGCATTTGCCATTCACTATCTGTTCTTAAGAAAAGTACATTTCTATCATACAAATTACTTTGAAATAAAACATGCTACACTAAATTACACTAAAAGCCCTTTGGTCAACAAATCCATCTGCATTATAAAATTTAGGCATCCATGACACATATCGTTAGACAAAAATCGTTAGACAAAAAATGTGATTTAGGCCTACACACCTACATCTTGGCAAATTTTGTAAGAAAAATCTAGGTACTGCTCAGAACTTTTCAAAACCCTGAAAGTTGTTGAAGCTGTCGTTCCTTTTTCCATCCTTTCAAAGTATCTTGAAAAGATATTATTTGCAGGATTCAAGCTGATTTTAACAGATACACATACAATGAAAAGGGCTCTTAAAGCAATGCAATTTAACTGTTTGTAAAGAACACACTACGTCTTTCATTCACTAGTAGTCAAAATTTGACTTCCTGAAATGGGGTCAATAGTTTCTTTGTCATTAGATAATGAATATTTTTGTCTAAGACCATATAGATATTTAAATGGAACTATATTTTGCACAGAAACATACATTTGTCTACAGGTGAGAAACGAGATTTGTCAAAAAGTTGTATTTTTTTTTTAAAAGAGGAAGCAAATAATTTAGTCCATGTATCAATGCCATATAATATCTAGTGTACCAAATTTCACTGAAGGGTTTGATTTAAACCCAAATAAGAGTCGTTAGCAGGGTATATGCATAGGTTCAAACTCATCAAATGATCCATGACAATGAACTTGCAAGCCTGCATTACCCCTGATAAAAACAAAATTATTCAAATTGATTATATTCCTGGTCTAAATCTGAAAAGCAAGCATGTTAACGTTGAGATTAGTACAGGATGGATACAAAATCATCTTATCAAAGTCGTTAAATAAAACTGAAAATTCACATTTAGCGTTTTTCAGATATGTTTATTTATGTAACATAACTCTTCTTTTCACAAAACAATTATGGTGCATTAATTTAAATTCTAGGCAAAACTCTTTAAAACTGTGTTCTGCTTCAAAAAATTAACATAAATTGCTTCTATAAAAATAAGATTAATTTACTATACACATAGAATGAGTTAAAAAAAAAAAGTGCCGTTCCAGATGCTTAACAAACTTCAATTAAAATAAGAGAAAGTTTGTCATAGCAAATTTATTTCGTCTTAAAATTATCATTGAACAATCAAGCAAAAAAGACGAAATGCCTTCCATAATAGACTCATTTTTTGTGCAGTCTGATTAGGTTTCTTCATCCAAAATAAAAGGTGTTTTAGATCCTTATTCGGTGTGTGAGAATCTTTTGTTGCAACCAAATATAATTAAATCAATTACATGGTATATATCATGTTATAGACATTTGGACTACAGAAAAATGGGGGCTGTTGATTTGGAAAAGCTATTTATGTGCTTAAATGGTCCTCTCAAGTAATGTTCTGTTTATTAAAACTTGACTATGAAAATTGAACATGCAGAATTTTCCGTTCCTCTAGGTGCTTTTATTGATCTAGGAACAATTTGTTTTTTCAGAGTCTCCGAAGAAAAAGAAGGCAGCTTCCAAAAAATCTGTTGGGAAAGTAAGTGAACATTTGGGTTTTAATAGAATAGAGGAAGGCAAAAAACTTGATATAAGCACCAAATGGTTATGAAGGCTAAACAGAATTTTGCTTTCAATGTAATTTCATATTCATAAATTTATGAAAGCTGAAATGCCTGAAAATGAGGTACCAATCAAGATCATAATTGAAAACAAATTTAGAGCTTCAAAGTAGTGAAGTGTTCTAAAGAATTGAGGAGGAAGCATGCCTAATCTTTGTTCTAGGTTATACTTTTTACACCTTCTTTGGGCTGTTGCTTTGTCATTAAATAATGAATGTTTTGACGGTGATATTTGAGGGCAAAATCACTATTGACATTATTTTTATTTCAGCCTAATATGCAGACGGCGGCAAAAATATCTGTGGGAGCCATTAACAGCAAGGACATTTCCCCACCCATCAACGTGAACTCTCCAGTGACTCCCAATGCATTCCCTAAAGTACAGCCTGCAGCTATGCCACCGGCTGCAACTGTGAACAACAGCTTTCCCCCAGTTATGAACATGTCTGGAGTTCTAGACACCTCCAGCTCCTCGAGTATCAACCTTTCCAACACCTCAAATGGCTCGCCTCTCACCACAAATGGTATGCTTCTTTTTTTTTAAAGGAAATCAATATTATCCTTGATCCTGAACAAAAATTAAATTAAATGTTAAGATTAAAATAGTTGAAAATAGTAAAGTAGTACAACTTATTTTGATATTTATTTTTACTTTCAAAGAATATCAAGTTTGCTACTTGTGTATATATTTTACATCTATTTTCTTTGTGTCCATGTCAATCTTTGCTTGCTTATCTAAGTAAAGGTTCATTTAGTCATTAGAATTAGTGCTAAGTAGTTATCCGCCCTTTAGAAAAGTTTTAAAGCAGAAATGTACACATTTTTCATACCCATTCTTTTTGGTTCTTGCTAGCTGCCAACACAAACAGAATGATAACGCATGCAATGCCTGCTCAGCCTGTGAAGCAGCCGGCAGCAGTTGCCACTCCAAAACCTACACCAAGACCCAGCAGTAAGTCGTGTTAACTGTCAGCATTTAAAAGAGCTATAAAAGCCTCAACCATGGGATAAAATATTTCCACAAGCTCCAATGCCTATTGAAAACAAATCTTTTATAAGCTTGGCAGTTCTATAAAAACTGTCCCAAAAAAAATCCTGTGCCCTTTTCTTGTGAGTCTCTTTACTAAATTCATTACAACATTATAGGCTAGCCCTCCTGTATTCTTTCCTAGATAAACATAAAAATTATAAGCATACCCTCTTTCTAGCATTGCCACCACCCAAAGTTTCATTCCCCATTTAGTTGGTTTATCTCTAATGTATTGCCTAAAAATATATCCCTTGCTTCTTGCAATCCTTTAAGCTATTGCTAAATTCCTCCCAGGCTGAAAAACTCTGAATAAACTATAAAAAATTAGCACCTTGGCTAGCTTATTTTCCTTATCCCACCTATCCTGGTGTCTAACTTCTTCTTTTCCATTATTGTGATGAATCAGATTTCAGCCTTTACTAGTTCTTTTTCCTGAAAGTAGAACTATAAAGGAGTAACTTACTTGCACATTAAATATTAATTTAAAAAAAAAAAAATTTCTCGCAAGCAAATGAGTACTCCAACCTTCAAAAGTTGCGTTGCAAGGAGGTAAACACTTACATTTTGCCTCTTTTTTGCCAGTTCCTATGACGAGCACCCCAATGCCTGGATCTTATGACCGCCAGTTTGGCCCTCCCGCGCCTGGCATTGAAAGCACACCTGTGGCCAGTCTGCCTGGTCGAAGACCGTCCAAGGAGTCCCAGCAACAACTGTCCAGAGTACCAACCACGGCAGCCGGCGGCACAGCTGCCAGAAAACTGGACAACAGGTTTTCCCTCAGTGACGAAGACTCGAGCCCGTGTCCCAGCCCAACAAAGGCTGCCCCTCCAGCTCCTCCAGGAGCAACACTTTGTGAGTTTTTCAGATTTTTAAGGTCTTTTAGTTGTGGTTATGTTGAGGGTTTGTGTCACGTTGCCATGTCTAAGAGCTACCCGTTTCTTAAATTATGTGAATTTAAGAAAAATGCATGTATTCCTCAAATATTCACTTTAACCATTTTGAAAAATGTGAGTACTTAAAGAACCAATGGTGTAAGGAATGGGTTGCAAAGCACGGACGTTCAATTAGGCATCATTTAGTGGGTTTGCGTGAATTTAATGAAATGGCCGCCACGGATGTTTGTAGCCTGCTTATGTGTTTTTTCTTTTGGTATCTAATGTAATAATTAAGATATACACTTTTTTTTAGTCTTTAAATTGACATGCTTCCACGATCTGGAAATATTTTCTTCCTACATTTTGAACTTTTTGACTTTCCATTTTGTGTGAAATATATATATATACAACTTTATGTTCATGTTGTTGCAGCTGCCAGTGGTGTTGGAGTTTCTTATGGTGTGAGCTCCAACCATCAGAACAACTCTGCCGTCAAAGCTAATAACATGGAAAACAAAGCACAACCTGCACTAATAGGAACACCAGCAGTCAATACTAAAGTAAGTAGCTGTTTGAGTCCTTTTCCTCTTCTTTACATTCTAATTTTTGGTAAATTAGTTGTTAATCTCTTAAATAGGTGTTGTAAAAAATTGTTAAAATTACAAATGGTTTCCTATTTCTGCATATTCATATTGGAGGTTAAATATTGCCCTTGTATCCTCTTGCTTTCGTGCGTTTTGTAAAAAAAATAGTTCTATTGACGGAAAATATGGTACAAAATATTCATTTTTGATCATTGTGTTCTGCAGCCAGAGGTAAAAATGAACAATGCACAGTCTTGGAATTCCTTGGCAGCATCTTGGCAGCAAAAGTCTCAATCTACCTTTGAACAGTTTAAGAAGATGAACGAGCTCAAGGCTCAAAAAGTAAGTCACTTAGGCCCCTGAATCATTTTCATTGTAACAGTAACAATAATGCACAATTTTCGAAGCTTCTCATGTTTGTAAAATCATTTCATTTTTTTTTTTTTTTTTTTAAATGATTTTTGAGGATTTTTTTTTCTTTACAATTTTTTAAAAGATTTCTAAATTTTTTCCCCCAAGAATATAAGCAACTACTTAGATTATTCAAGACTCCTGTTCTTTTATCTCAATTAAAATAGAATGAGGCTTGCTTGATTCATAATGCAATAATTTATGTATACTTTTTCTTACCTATCCAGGAAACTTACTTGAAGAAGGCAGAGGAGCAAAAGCTTAAGTTAGCGAAAGAGCATCAGAGAATTGAGGAAGAAAAGAAACGGTAAGAGAGGCTTTGCTAATAGTAAGTGCCTAAAGTAATTTAAGAATGAATTGTACACGTTCACTGACAAAATTTGCAGAAAAAGTAATACCTGATAGGTTTTACAATACAATCATGTAAGCTATATATGTAAAGTTGTGTGAATTATATTTTTTAATTGCATTATATTTAATATTCAGATTTATATGTCTTTCCCAAGCATGATAGAACTTTATTCTTCTTTTCAGTGAGAGGGAAGAAGAAGAGGGCATTGAAGCTGCCAGAAAACGCAAGGCGGAAGAAGACAAGGCAGAAGAAGAGAGGAAAAAACGGGAAAATATAGAGCAAATGAGAAGAGCTGCTCAAAAGAAAAGAGAAGCGGTAATTGTTATGTTGAACTCTTTTTACTGTTAATAGTTAGCATGTGATGTATATTTTTTAGTATTATCCTAAAAATTCTTACTTCTACTAATTGACTCTTGGCAAGATGGGCTATTTTTCGACAGAATGGAAATTGAACTGCCAATTTGAAGGATTTTAAGGACAAAAAAAAAGTGCCAACCGTGATAGATATTGTCATTTGCCTGAATATGAACACGCAGTCCGAAACTGAAATTTTTTTTTTAGGTTTTAAATATCTAAAAATCTTCTGGTGATACGTATGTTTTTTTTTTCTCTTTCAAAGAATTGTAAGGAGAATAAGAGCCTGACTTGAAAGAAATCATTTGCACATTTATCAGCACTGGGTTTTTTTTGTTTTTTTTTTGTGTGTGTGCCTGTTTAATTTCGTTCTACTGTTGCATTTGGATCCTACTTAAACTTTGAAATATAAAGGCTGTTTTTACCTTCTTTTTTTTTACAGACTGCCAACAGGATTGACATGAACGCACAAAATGATTTGATGGCATCGTTCGAAGCCTCTTATCAGAACCGAGTCTAAAGATTGAGAATACGTTGGATGAATCAGCTGTCCGGCCCTACTAGAGCTACAAACGCAATTATTCTGGTCTGTCTTGGCGACTCAATTTTTGTGGTGCAGATACTGGCTCTTTGCCATCAGTTTCTTTTATTTAGTGTACATTTTACATATCATATTGGTTTAGATCTTTACCCCTCCTACCCTTTGTTTGTTCATCCAGGTTTTGTTTTTCCTTGTTATTATACCATAAACATACTTTGTACGAAAAGAATATATGTGTCAAGGTAAAAAGGATTCCTCCCTTCTCTATTTTTTTAATGGGAAGGAAAAAAAAACTTAATCCTCTTGAGGAATCTCTTTCTTCTTTCCAGATAAATTTTTTTTCCTATTTGTTACGCGTATCTGGCTGTGACAAAAGGCCGCTGTTCTTTAGTGCATTTATATTGTCCTGTAAAACATATAAAGATTGAATATCATTTTTCAGGCAGTAAAATAGGCAATTTTTAAGAGTTAAATGTTGTCGTATAATAATATTGTGTAATTGCCAAAGAAAATTTGGTTTCGTTTTTATTTGTTTTATGCAGTACATTATTTTTCAAAAAGTGGTTTAAGTCGAGCTACAGTTAAAACTAAGGTATGCTTTAGTTCTAGGCCTTGAGATTCTTCGGCTCCTGTTACCCATAGAAAAAAATAATGATCAGAGGAAGAAAGCCTAGGCTCCTGAATCCAAGACCAAAATTACACATTTTCTGTCGCGCTTCAAACTGCTTTTTCTTCTCTCATTCTATATTTTTCCTTCTTACTCAAATAGCAAAGAGTGTATTTTGATGTGACCTCTTTCTTGCTTACAATTATCCCATCATTTAATGTAATTGTCATCCGTTCAAGGATGTTTATTGGTCTTCCTTTAATTCCAGTTTTGTCAGTCGTATTTTTTTTTAAGTATATCATCACTGCTGATGTTAATTGAAACTGCACTGTAGCTCATAGGGTTGAATTTCTCTCTCGTTTATATTAACTTGTTTGCAACTGAAATATTGGTATTGGTTAGAGAATTCATTGGCAAGCTTTGTCGTAACTGATGGAAACTTCAAGAAGTTTGAAAATATCCAAAAGAAAACAAAAGAGCTTTAATTACATGCCTTTGAAATAAACCTGAACCAGTTCCATATTGTAGATGGACTAAAGAGTTTCTTTAAATTTCTTTTTCCAAATATTTCCAATCTTGTCATAGCTATATGTTTTTATTCTGAACGGCTTAACCGTATTTTAGAAAGATATAGTCATCTCAGTGAAAGGAAATGGTGCTGAGTGCGTTGGGACTCCAGGATGTACAGTTTAGCCATGATAAGAAACCTGTGAAAAGGTTGCGGCATATTGGAAGACTAAGATTAACTTAGGCTCTTAAAAAGTTACAAAATAGGCTAAATGGTGCTGACATTGGATATTTAACCACTCAGCTCATTCTAAAAAAGTTCATCAATGGTATTATGCTTTTAATGTTAAAAGTGTGTCAAATGTCATGCAAAATAGGAAGACAGAATGATATTTTAAATAACCTCGTTGATAATCTTTTCATGTGTTCTGAAAAGATAATGGAATAGAACAATGTTGTTTTAACAAGTTATCGCCCTCCAAGTCTTGTCAAAATATTTTAATGCTAGTTTCCTTGTGATTGTTAACAATAATTAGAAAAACCGTCTTTGCCTTTCTCATCAATCAATAGGATTTACTTTTTGTTTTAGAACTGACTTGCTTCTGTAGATGGCTGTGTTTTCCAGTCTTTTTAATTTACAAGTAAGTTTGCTTAACACATGGCTAAATGAGCAATATTGAATAATGATGATGATAATGGCGATGGGAGGCGTTAAGTATTCAGTTAAAGGGTGTCGCCTAAAGGGGGGGGGGGATACAAATTTACCTCATGTGTGTCATCTTCTCTTTAAATGTCTGAGGTTTCAATACTTATCATTGAATTGGTAGATCACTTAACTTCTAGTGAATTTCATTGTGTTTCTTATAGTCAGGTTCTCCGAATAGGACAAAAATTATCTACTCATTGTGTTGTGAAATAAGCCATACGAACCTAGTCGTGATCTCCATTTTCTTGTGTGTATTGCTCCGTCATTCTGCTAAACTATTGAACTGTTCTGTCCCAAAGTGTCTCTCTGTTTATTTGAATGGATTTTATGCATCTTTGTATGTGGGAGTTGTATAATTTTTTGTCATGTTGAAATACAATTGAGCTGAATTGCAGCCCATTTGTTATGCATAATGTCTCATTTGAAAGAAGCCAAACCAGAAAACTTTTGTTTGGCTGTCTAGAGGTCTCTGGACACCTATCCATATATGATAAAGCTGTGAAGGACCAGTCTTTATGACAGGCTGAATCATTCTTACAGTTTGGTTGGTTTGATGCCACCCTCTTTAAAATGAACAGGGCAATTTTGACAATCCTAACCTTGGTAAAATTTTTATCGTTCTCAGTTTAATCTTGTGTTTGCATGGCATGCGCAGTGTATGCTCTACTCCTAGTTTGGGATGTCAAAATTGTTAATTAGTAAGGGGCATGTATTTATAGTGAAGAATGTTAATCCAGTAGACATGCTTTGGTGCTGATTGTCCATTTCTATGAAAAAAATTAACAAAAAATATATATATTGATTTATGTTCAATTTTACTTGATCTGACTCATACTTTACTGTATTTTATTAATGTCATTTTTTTTTTATTTATACACATTGATATCCCATTTCATTTGTAAATATTCATTTCTGCACCAAATTTGCCTGATATGTTTTTGAGAGTTGAAAAAAATACAAAACAAAACAACAAAAATAATACAAAACAAAACTAAACAAAAAAAAAAACAACCTCGAACCAGAAGCATCATGTTGGATGGAGCAATTAAAGCACAAAGCCATTCTTATGTTCGTATATATAAAGGAAAGAAAGTGCAAGACATTTTGATCTATACAAAATAACAAATGGTGTACGTATCCAAATGACTTGTAAATTTTGATGCATGTTGTATTCTTCAGCTGTCTTGTGTATGGGGTGCCCTTGTTCATTCTATTGTTGTTTTTTTTAAAGTACATGTGTGAGAAATCTCTCTCTTGTTCAGTAACAATTTTTTTTTTTAAGCAGGTGAAGCGTAAGTTGTATTGTATTGTAAAAGCCATGGGCACTCTATAAGCTGAAATGCTCTGGAAAAAAAGTAATCATTTATTGTCACATTTTGATAACTGCACAAGATCAGTATAGTTGCAGAGACGAAATCTGGTATTCATTTACAGTATTTGTGAAATGGTCTGCTCTTTGAAATGTGAAAACAAAAAGGCTCAATTTTTAGCAGAAATAAACTTCAACAAGAATGATTGCCTTTTGAAAAAAAAAAAAAAAATTGTTTCTTCTTAGAAATGGAACAAGTTTTTCGACAAGCATTGTGTTCCAATTATTGGTCATGGTGTTTTTCAGTTAAAAGATTATCTTAAGCATCGCTGTGAAAGTCGACTTTTCAGTTGCTTCTGCGGATGTTTTCTTATGCTTTTAGGCCACTGCTGCTGTGTTCTCCATTTCTTTTTAGGCATATGTTTTGTGTTTTTGTATAAGCCAGCGGAGATTTGGTCTTGTCTTCTCTCTAGAGCTTTTCTCAGATTGTGTCAGTCAGGGCTTGTGTTGCTCTAGAACTTAAATGTATGTTTGTGGTGTGCAAAGTTAATCTCAAGTTGAGCATCTGGCAAGCTGCTTGTCACATTAAGATCAACTGTAGCCATGGTCTGTCTTCTGGGCAGATAATTTGTTTTAATCATTTCTGTGTGTATTCATTTGTACAGATCATTAATTTGTTTGCTTTGTGCTGGTAACTATTTTGGGATTTCTTTTCTCAGCCTTTGTGAACTGTTTTAAAACTTAAGTAGTCATACTGCTGTGCAGTGCACATATGAGTTGAACAAATGTTGTGGTGGCTTTTTGATGGAACATTATTTATGTGTGAGGATGCGAGTAGAGTGTAAATATTTACCAAATTATATGTGAACTAGTGTGTGCCAATGTGCAGGGTTACCTTCAACCTTGAGAGATGCGTCAAGTCTGTGTGCAATAATGCTGAGGAAAGCTGAGTAACACCAATCATTGAATGGTTTATATTTGTTACCTGATTATTATTATTATTATTATTATTATTACCTGTACAGCTCAAAATAAATTTTGGGAGATAATCCCAAACACATCAAATTTGTTTGTCTTCTCAGTTGTGCTTCATTTTTATTCCTTTGTCATCATTTAGCTATTCTATAATTCTTTGACCTTCAGCACCATCTTAAACATGAACAATTCCATCGCAACTGACGCAACATATATAACTACATTTAACACCAACTAGAATGTAACTAAATTTATAGGTAAGGTGGTTCTTTCTGAATTATTAAAAGAATCACAGAAAGTGTGTTTGCTGTAATTTTTTTTATATTTCTATGTTGAGGAGACGTCCAGAGAATACCATAACATACCTGACAAAGGCTAAAACATCACCATGTTAACAAAGTTTGAAACCAACAAAAAAAAAAAACGTACTTGACAACTGCAAAAAATATTATCAGCATGTTAACAAACTTTGAAACCAACAAAAAAAAGTACATATCTGCATAAACTGACTTGATTGTTAATCTGTGAACATTTTTTAAAACTGAAATCAAATTTTGTGAAATTTCATATTTTCTTAAGAAAAATTTTTTTACAAGTGAAAGCATACTTGACATGGCAAGTGTGAATTGGAAAAAAATATGATCATCTTTTAGGCTGCTTGCTTAATCCTATGAGTAAACTAAAAGTAGTAAAACTTCCTAACGTCCACTCTAAAAAAAGTTTCCATGTCAATAGTCAAAAAATATATACTGTACAAAAAAAAGGCCATTTGCAATAGGGTTCACATAATTATGGCACACATTTATTATAAATGTACAAATCATCAGAATGCATGTGTCCCTATTTTTCACATTTCATTAATGACACATGAGAAACAGAAAAGATATGCAGCCAAAACAAAAAATGAAAATCAGCACGCTTAAAAAAAATTACCAAGAGATTTTTTAAATACTTGGTATGAGTAATCTTTTTCCTGTGGAATTTCTCATGTTCTGGTTCCCTATTGAAAAATAAAACTTTCTAGCAAGTTTACTAGCCTTATTGATTCGGTATCTGATGTCTTAGTCTTTGCTAACAGCACTACCATGATAAACTTGCCAGCCTCTTCAATGTGTTAGGCATACTTAATTCTTTTATCACTTGCTACATCATGTATTTACTAATAATTTTCAACCTTGACAAAAAGAGAAGATATCAAATTTACATGGTATTTTTCAGCAAAAAATAATAAAACTTTGAACTAAAGTTTAGCAATAGGAATACAAACTTATATATTT
The DNA here is from genome assembly GCA_003991915.1 of Elysia chlorotica. Lineage (NCBI taxonomy): Eukaryota > Metazoa > Mollusca > Gastropoda > Plakobranchidae > Elysia > Elysia chlorotica. The sequence continues at coordinate 132,264 of RQTK01000730.1, forward strand.
GCTAAATCACTAACCAGTTAATATTTATAAGAAAATATAAGACCCTGCAATGTAACTTATTTTTAACTTCTTTTGTGCAAACTACAATAAAAAATTCTTAAAAAGTCTTTAAAAAATGGCTTCTTTTAAATACTGGATGCACAAGTACAATTGACAACTAGAAAAAATAAGAAGACAAAATTCGAGGATCAAAATTCTGTCTGAGATCATTTCTCAATTTATAAGATAAGAAAAGATGAACACTTTACTGTCCATACAAAATGGCAATTTTTTGTTGTGGTAATGAGCATCTATTTTATTCAATTATATAAAAGGAAAAAGAATATAATATAAAATCAATTATATAAAAAGAAAAAGAATATAATATAGAAAAAGAACTGTGCTATTACTGCTAAACTTTATATGTAAGGGCCTACTCTGTAACAATTTAGCTTAGTAGTTTAATCCTCTTGATTCCCTGTGGAACATAAGGCTGCAGCAACTACTCTCCACCTGACTGTTTTGGCTGGTCCTCTTAAGCTCGGCCCATGTGGTACCGGCAGATTTTATTTCTGCGTAGGCGCTTCTCTGCCAAGTCTGCTTTGGATGGCCAACCTGTCTTTTTCCTTGGGGATTCTACTCCAGGGCTTGCCTTGTGATGTTGGATAAGATGACATTTGGGTCCATTTTAAAGTCAACAAACACTGCTTTTTTTTCACAAAGGCATATAGAGTCAGTAGGAAAAAAATGAATATTTCTCACTTTCTCTGCTTGTTTTTATATTTCAGCTCTTCCTGATCTTAAATATATTTGATCATAAAAATATTAATTTTATGGACTTATTTCCTTGAAAATTGTCCATGTTCAGCTATTCTACTGCTTTTTCAACATTTGAGTATTCATAAATTCTTTGCCTTTTCCAATAACATACTTCTTGAAAAGCTTTGGGATACTAAATAAAATACATAACAAGTTTGTCTTGTCCAAAAATCAGATGTGATCCTTTTGTTCTAATGTTTCCATACCTTGAAAAAAAAAAGCAGAAGCATCCACAAAAAACTTTTTGGTTTTACGCTGCTTCAAATTTGCAAAGATTAAGAAAAAAAAAAAAAAGTATGGTTACCAAAGTAGAAGGGTTATTTTCATTATGTATTTTGCATTGTGAGGGTTGGCAAATTAAAATAAAAGGTGAAATTCATTTAATTCTGTTTAAAAAGGTTCACATAATCTTCATAACTGAATAATTATATCGATAGGTATTTGCTCTTGAGTTTTGACTGGAGTTGCTTTTGAATTTTCATTTTAAATCTTGCTGACATCAAGCAATAAGCTGTTGTACTTCAGCTACTTTCATTAGCTGAATTTATTTAAAAAATTCAGTCTGGACAGCCTTTATATAATTATTGGATCACAATTTTCTTATGCACTGAGTTATAGAGTGGGTGATAAATAAAAAAAAGTGCTTAATACAGATCTAAAATGTCTACGTAAATAATCCTTGAAGCACCATGCCCTCAATGTAACTTTTATTGCACTTTGTACAAATTGTAACTAATTGCAATGTAAACTACTTACGGAATTTTTTTTGCATCAGTACCGGCAGTAATGAATTTTTTAAAAACTTACTATAGTGCACAGTTTTTGACTCATTTTTTTATTATTGAAAGTGCAATTCATAAAAGCTGACATTTTATTTGCCATGCATGTGTTTGCCACAAGATGCCACTGTGATTATAGAGCATGGAAAAACTTCCAACTGTTACTGTGTTAGACATGACTGTGAATTTTCTTTTGTTTATCTTTTCTAAATAAGAGATATTGGAAACTAAGGGAACAAAGATAACAGCTTTTTCCTTCTTAATTGGCTGATGAAATATAGAGACATAATATCTTGTTCATTGAAATTTGATTAACAACTTTATTTGATTTGTCATTTCAACGCAAATTATAAATTCTTAGCAGATACAGATAACAAAAATACCAATGTTTGTAACACATTTATTTACATATTCAACCCAGATCTTTTCACTTCCTAGGAAAAGGTCAGTAAGTACAAATAGCAAATGTACAGATCAATAAACTTGCATACAAGTATAAGTAAATAAACACTTAAGAGTGTTGCCCATATTCTATGGTTTTACATCTAGATTCAGAGCACTTAGCGAGTCACATACACATGTAGATATAGCATACAATATGAGAAATAATTCATAATTCAACACAGATTTACAGTAAAGAAAATGTATCAAAATAGAAAACTAGCAAAATGATTTTAATGCAAAGAAAATCATAGAAACAAGAGATCACAATGGTCGCCATAATACCATGTATATACATTTTAGTGCCAAAAGAAGGATTACTTTTTTACATATAAAATGTGACATTTTGCCTAATAAAAAATGTACACAACATAAAATCTACAATGGTAACAATAATTTTTTCATGGAGAGTCTGACATAATTTTGAGTAGACTCTAAACCACTGGTCAGATAATTTTCAAAGGCAGAAGATCAAGTCCATTTATACATTATGTATTATTCACAATGTATTTGATCCAAAGCTTTTTTTATTTCTGTTTTGAATTACAGAGATCTCCCAAATTTTATTGGTGACATGACAAATCATTTGAAATCTGAATTAAGCTCATTCACAATTAAAATGCCATGAGAGCCATAAGGATTTGTGCACCTACTAGTATTAAAATAAATCATTGAATTTTATCAGCCTTAGAAAATAATTTTTAACACACATGCTGAACCCTGGTCAACATGCTACAATATTTCAAATTAGTATTGGAAGAAAAGTTGAATTAGAATAAATTACTCCCTTAAATCATATCTAGTGAAGACGTCTATGTTTCTATGGCCAAATAATGGGTAAAGTTTGGGATGGAATCTCGAATCCCCTGCTTGCAAGACTAAAGCCTAAGTCACAACACTGTGGTAAGCTTACGACTCTTCTTAAGATATAAGAATAAGAAGGCTTACAACGATTCCACAACATTGTACTTACGATCCCTAGTCTCTACTGACTATGTTATCTACCTCCCTGAACTTTGTGGCGATTCTTCTACATTTTACTTCAGCTGCAAAAATTAATTTAAAAGTGGAAAATCAGTAACAGCTTCAACATCAAGACTAAAAAGTTCCATTTGGATGGAGTTTGTTCCCAATATGATTTTGTTCTTGTAGAATTTTTCAATTTATTGCGACAGTTCATGAAAAAAAAAAAGAATGATTTAGAACACCTTAGTCTGCAGGGAAAAACAATAGGAAAAAAGATTATAATCAATAGTATCTTAAGTCTACGATTATAGATTCATACCTCAGACAGTATATAATTATATCTGTTTACTTATAATGAGATCATTGTCAGTTGATATTTTTGCATACCATCAATAAAATATGAGGAGGAGTACAGAAACAGTACAGGACGCCAGTGGAAACCACACGTCCATGACTTTGTAAACCCTCACACCTTGGACCATATGAGTAATGCTGGTGTGCAAGAGTAATATAAATATACATACCATTTTTTCATTTCGTATTATTTAAGTTATCAAATGCCTTACCTACCCACTCGTTATTTAACTTAATAATGTAGCTTTTTGAACCATGTAGTTTATTTTTCAGTGCCGATGGCAGGGGCCTACATAAAAAAAACCTGAGTGGAAATTTGTGTGGGACACAATCCCCCATATCTACACTCACGTTCAAAATCTTTCCCAGCAACAATCCATTAGAATGCCTTCCTGATATCCTGCTGGTCATCACCATTAGAGACGTGTTCTTGCCGCTCGTCGTCGCTCTGCCTAGTTCACTCTTTCCCCAGCCCCTCCCTGCTTTCTTGAGTATCATCACCTCCTCCTCCTCCTTGTCCCTCCCTGCCGTCTCGAGCACCCTCACCTCCTCTGTCTCGTTCCTTGCTCTTCCAGTCCTGGACCCACTCGTCATCAGAGTAATCTCCCCTGTTCACAAAATCGACGTCCTCATCAATGGGAACCTCTGTGGCCTTGGTCCCCCCCTCCCCTCGCTCCAGCGTCTGCTGAGCCATCATGGCCGCCAGCACGGCATCCTTCCACCAGGCAGGCAGGGCTCGCGCCGCCTCGCGCTCCTCCATGGCAGTCTTGCGCACCGGACTCTTCTCCTTCGCCTTCCTGCGCTTGCGCGGCCTCTCAGGAACGTCGATCACAGCCGGTTTCTTGACTGGATTTCGCTTCGGCCGCTCTATGGCTGGCGGGTAGACTTTCCTCTTGACCGGCATTCCTCTGGGTCTACCTTTGGGTCTATCTGGCGCTCTTTTCTCACCTGCAGCATAAAAGGTAAACAGAATCAGTAACTGTATCTTATAATTCTAGCGTCGCTAGCCTTGAAGGATGGCTCATCTAAGACGTATCATCACAGTGCTAAGGCCTTGGCACAAGTGAGAAGGCTCCAAATTACGAGTCTGATAAGCGAGACTTATGCTAAAACACAAGTGATATATCGTTGTTAAAGTGAAATGAAAATCTACCTAACTAAACTTTCAGATTGAAAATGCGCTATTACTATCAGGTTTTTGCTTTATCTTATTTAAAACTTTGAAGCAGAAATATGGAAATAAAAACACTTTTTATTGATTTCTTTAAAAGCAGCAAAAATGACTTATGCCAAAATCATGACACACTGACTATAATTATAACATTTTGGCACTAGCAAATCAATGTGATTGTAAGATCAGTATCTAACAAAAGAAAAACAATAGAAGACTTTTTACTAAAAACATAGGAATAAAGAAATATATATTAAAAAAAATTTCCCATAACTACAACAAAAGAGATATATATGCCAGCTGCTAGCTTAGTGATTATATAATTCTTCACACAGAGGTAAAGCTCAAGCTGTTACAGGAAGAATATCACAGTTTGACGCAGTGAACTGCCTGTGACCTCAATTTTTGGGATGACACAGTGTTCACCAAATACATGGTAATTTTGGTTATTTCAAGAATTAATTTTGCCACTTAGCCCCTCACTCATTATCTTTCTGCCCTAATTTCAAGGTAGAGATTGAAATTTCGGTCCAAGATTGCATTATTGTTAATTACAGCTGCTTATGATAGTAGAAAGTTGTAAACCATCCTCCATTCTCCTATAAAAAAAATGTATAGTCTTAATGTCTCACATGTTTTTTATCCTTATTTGGGCGAATGAAATATTAACTGGTTAAAAAGTTTTTGATTTTTCATTTGAGCTGTCTCTTATAAGTGAGTAGTAGCTCTGTGAAGTTCCCTGGTTGTAACTCTTCCTATTTGTATATCACTCAGTTCTTTATCCTTTGGAGAGACTGTGACAACACCACAAATTTTCTCATAAATTTTTAATGCTAAATTTACATCGTCATCGTGATACCAACTGGATAACCTTTCCATGTAAAGCAACCTAACATAATTATTGAACCACAAAACAGAACCCCCTGTATTCTGACCTGCCAACTTTTTTTCAAAACTGAACATCTGTAAATTTACTGATGATTGACATCACTGCCGCATGCTAAACTTACCAGGCTCTTCTGTCGCCTGTGACCCCTCTTGAACAGGATGACCTTCACCTGTGCCAAGGTCGCCAACATTCTTCTCTTCTCCCTTAGGAGCGGGGAAGGACAGGGTCAAATCTTCAAGACGGACAGGTTCACTGTAAACGACACCACTGCTGGTTGGATCTGCTGCTGTTGCTGCTGCTGCTGCTGCTGATGATGATGATGATGATGTTGCTGCTGCTGCTGCTGCCCGGGCCTCTCGCCTCTCCTTCCTCTTCTGCTGCATGAACTGCGAGCGTCGGTACGTCTCCGTCTTCATGTGCTGCTCCAGCCTCTTGGCCTTGGTGATGGGGCACTTTGGCGGTCTGCCTCTGCCTTTTGCTCTGAAAAGGATGGTGCCGTGGTGACATATCTTTTTAATGCTCTTGAACTTTTTGTTCCTTTTTGTTTCACTATCGGAGGTATTTTAAGTTAATGTAAATGAAAATTAGATGGGTCCTTGATAAAAACTTTAAAGTTTTAGTAATTTGATTTTTTGAAGAATTTTTAGTATATTTATTTAATATGTTAATTCTCAAAATTTCATTTGAGCAAGATTGATACAATAAAAAGGAGGAAGAAAACCAAATGGGGAAATAAATAGATAAGATGTAGATAAATAGAAAAAGAGAGAGAAGTTGAGTGAATGAATGTGAATGAGAGAGAGAAAGATAAAGAGAACGAGGATGAGAGAGAGAGAGAGCGAGATAGAGAGAGAGAGAGATAGAGAGACAGATAAAGAAGCTTACTTTGGTCGAGAGTGAGAGAGAGAGATAAAGAGAAAGAGGCTGAGAGAGAGAGCAAGAGAGAGAGATGGTTGGTTGGTTGGTTGGGTTGGTTTAATGTCCGACAGCAACACTATATAGGCTATATTGTGGATGGACCCCAAGACGGACGTCTGACAATTTTATGTGCTGCCACACACGAGACAGGGAGGAGATACCATGACTCCTGTCTCAGCCGGTCACATTATACTGACACCAACCCAACCAGTAGGGAACGCAACAGCCAGGATTCGAACTCGGGACCTTTTGCGTCGGAAGCCGATGTTCTACCCCTGTACCACAGAGAGAGAGAGAGAGAGAGAGAGAGAGGGAGAGAAAGAGAGATAAAGAGAAAGAGGATGAGAGAGAGCGAGAGCGAGAGGGATAGAGAGAAAGATAAAGAAGCTTACTTTGGTTGGCGGCCCTTCCTGTTGCCTGGATAAGACTTGACAACCGGCACCGCCGACTCGATTCTCTCCTTCAGCCTCGGGTTGGAGATCGGGCGCACGGTGGACATTAACACTGGCCACATAAACAGGGCCTGCATTCTTCAACACCGAGGGTAAGGCATGGAGAGACGGAGAGAGATGGATTAGGTGAAACTACCTTTGTTATTATTTTGTAGTGTGTTTACCTGCTTCACTTAAACATTTATAGTGTTTCTGCCTCATTATTGCTATACACAAAAACAAAAAACAAAAATAAAAAAATAAATAAAGAAGTAAATAAGTAAATAAATAAAAAAAAATATATTGTCGATTATATAAAACTTTGGGGGGTGATTTGGTGCCCCATGGGTCTTTTAAATTCTTACCTTATATAGCAAAATTGATTAAACTACACTTTTCTCAAAAATCCATTTTCACAAAAAATGGCTCTGTGAAATGTATAACAAATGTAACAATAGAACATATATTGAACATTCCTTTTCTCAAACACTTCAATTTTCAAGCAGATGAGGAAGCAGAAGAGAGAGAGAGAGAGAGAGAGAGAGAGAGAGAGAGAGAGAGAGAGAGAGAGAGAGAGAGAGAGAGAGAGAGTGAGAGAGGGGGAGAGAGAGAGACAGATAGGGAGAGACATGCGGACAGAAGGGGGGAATAATAAGAAGAAATAAAACTAAACAAGAGAGGAAGAGATAGAGAGAGAGGAGGAAGATGAGTCTAAAAAAACGAGAGGATGAACTAGAAAAGAGAATGTGAGTGGACAAAGAGAGACACACACATAAGTTAAAAAGCCACAGTGAGAGAAAAAGAGAGAGAGAGCTCTTTGTATTGATTTGCACACCTTCCATTAAAAAAAAAAAAAATCAAAACTTTTAGCTTCACTAGATTTTTGAAAAGTCCCCCAAATAGTGCCCACACAAGGAATAGTCTTCCACTTGTCCACATCACATGATTTAAGCCCTATTCCTTGTGTGTACAATATATTGGGGAATTGAAAAAAAAGTTCATAAAGGTAAAAGCTTTGATTTTGATTTTTATTATTTCAAAATGGAAGACGTGCATATCAGTACAAAAGATTAAGATACAGGCACTTCCTCCCTCACCTGTTTCAGGACATCATGGGCACAACATAGCTGTTACCGTGCTGCATGCCGTAAAAACAACTCACTTACTCACTCACTCACCTGGATCGCAGCATTTTGTACTCGTGGGACTGTCGAACCTCGGACAATGCTTTGATTTTCTTCCACAGTTTTTCCTCCTTGAGCAGAGTCTCCAGGGTGGCAATGCTTGGCTGTTCCGATACGTCGACAGACTCCTCGTAGCCAATCACTTTTCCTGAAGGGTTCTCTTTGCTTATACTGCTTGTTGAAGCTTTGGACTAGCAGAAGAAAAAGAAAAAAAGAATTATTATGTTCTTTAACACCTTCTGTAACGTAACTTGATAAAGACTATGAAAGAAAAAAAAAGACAGAACTTTTAATGGGCTGGAATAAGGTATGTAAAGTTGGTCACTTGCTCTCTAATAAAATAACTTGATAAAGACTATCAAAGAAAAAAAAGACAGAACTTTTAATGGGCTGGAAAATAAGGTAAGTAAAGTTGGTCGCTTTCTCTCTAATAGAGCGTTAGAGAAACAAGCAGTAGGGTTCTGTTCTAAACAAGTAGGGCATTTTCGTTATCTACGAAAGTGAAAACTAAGTAAAAAGCAAAAAATCTACGAAAGTGAAAACTAAGTAAAAAGCAAAAAATCTACGAAAGTGAAAACTAAGTAAAAAGCAAAAAATCTACGAAAGTGAAAACTAAGTAAAAAGCAAAAAATCTACGAAAGTGAAAACTAAGTAAAAAGCAAAAAATCTACGAAAGTGAAAACTAAGTAAAAAGCAAAAAATCTACGAAAGTGAAAACTAAGTAAAAAGCAAAAAAATCTACGAAAGTGAAAACTAAGTAAAAAGCAAAAATTCATCGCACTTGAGACATTAGATACAATAGTAATAAAGTTTCAAGATATGTTCACTGAACTTTAACTTTAACTCTACCTTGAAAGCCTTGAAGCTGTCTGCACCAGATCCACCGTTCTTGCTGTCGGCGTCCCAGGGTTTAGGCAGGCCTACGACAATCACGTTGCTGCCTGGCTGCGTTTTCCGTGGATCCTGTTGTTGCTGCGCAGTGCCCGCAGGACCCTCAGACTTCTCCTGGCTGTCCGATGTCAAGTCGATAGTTTCAGGCATTTCCTTTGCAGTGCCATGCCTGCTTTCAGCATGGTCATCAGGTTCACTCTCACCCTCCGAAGATTCTGACGAGTTTGGCTCAATCTCAATGAGTTCCCTGCCTGTGTGAACCAGGTTTGGGAACTCAAATTGATTGTTGCTGCTCCCCTCACCAGATGACTTTTCTGGAACGGATGCTTTTTTCATATCTTGCAATCCTTTCAGTCTTTTCTTTCGTATTATAGTTGCATAGGTTTTCCCTGTTCTATTCAAGGGTTTTGGAGGCAAGAAATTGTCCTTTGGCACATTTATTTTCATTGTCAATGAGTGATATTTTGTAGTTGGGACCACGACAACTTCGTACGAGGACTTCTCTTCCTTTGGTTTACCTTGGGAATCTTGGGGTTTCGAGCTGTCACCCATGAGGAAGTTTGCCAAGTTGTACTCAGGGTTAGAAGTTAGAAGATTTTTTGCCTGCTCCTTACCGCGGACAAACGCTTCTTTTGAGGGAAATGCTTTCATTGTTCCTGTTATGAGTTTCGCTTTCTCTCCAGAAGTCCCTGCAGATGATGGGTCTGTTTCCGCTGTGTTAGACTTCCCAGCGCTATCCTCTTGTGTTTCCTCCTCAATAAACTCAGCATAATCCTCCATCTTCAACTCCTTACCCTGCGGGTCGACCAAAACAATATCCTCTTTGACCTTTTGTGCAGGCTCCTTATTTCCATCAATTTCAATGCTGTGCTTGGGTAGCGTAAACTCCCCTGTCTTGTCGAGATCAGTCAATGGGGCGGCTTGTTTCAGGAGTTCTCCACGCCTCAGTAGCAATGACTTGAGGAGGGTCAGGTTTGTGACATTTGGGGGGAGACACGGCAGGGACCCCGGACTGGAGCCTGGAGCGCTCGACACACACTCACGCATACGTTCCACACGGCGCTGCTCCTCCTCTACTTCATCCTGGCCGAGGAAGCGTAAACCGCCCGTGCCCGAGGTTGAGCTCAAACTGTCTGCGGATGATGCACTCGCATCACTTTGCTGCTTTGAGGACTTTGCACCATTCTGACTTCCAGACTTTGCTCCAACTTTTACTCTTTTCCGCCGAGTGTTATAAACACGACCATCTGGATTAGAAAACCGATGTGGTTTTACCTCTGACGTGTCCTGTACAGGTACCGATACCGAAGAGTCTGCACTAGGATCACAGCCAGCCTGTGATGCCGATTCCTCTCCTGATCCCAGTTTTGCTGCCTCTTTCTCTCTGGAGAGCCATAAAGGGAGAGAATCCTCAGGCAACCTGGTAAGATCCCCTGTCTGGACTAATTGCCGGTGAAAGACGGCTATGTCCTCTTGCACGCTGAATGCAGCTGTTTTCAATTTTTTGTGCTCCATTGTGTACTTTTCCTGGAATATGTTCTGTAACTTCCTCTTTCTCACTGCACATTTTTCCTGCAAGGCAAAATTCTGTGAAACCTCAGCGCCCTCGGCGAGCAGAGCTTCGTCAAGCTGGTGGTCGATACGAGCTTCCTGCACAAGGTATTCTGGGTCGGCCTCGACCTCAGGAAAGTTGAGCAGCTGTTCCTGAATGAGGATGTGTTGTCTCCGGGCAGCATCGTACACTTGCAGCAGACTAGAGCCAAGGCTCTGGGGAAAAACCAAAGCAGATAACGAACAGGTTTATAAAGCAAAACAATACAAGAACACTACTTTCAATTAAGCCAACTGGATCATTTATTAACTGAACCTTTTCATGTAAAGCAGTACAGCATTATGAGTTACAGAACATAACCTTTCACAGACTTCTAATGCAATGGGACCTGCCAACTTTTTTATATACTGAAAATCTGTACATTTACGGAAAATTGTCATCATTGTGTTTTTAGAATTTTTAAAATCCTAGGGTACCAAATGTCTAATGTTTTGTCATCGTCCAGGAGATATCTGATGCTGGCTTTAGGCATGTCAGCCAATGAATTGCTCTGGATTTCCCTTACCTTGAGAAGATAGAGTAGCCTCCCATTTTTAACATTATACATAACAAATATGTTGTTTTTTTTTGTCTCCAAAGGAGCTGTCAGGGATAATTTAATCCTTGCTTTTATTAATACCATTACTCTTATTAGTGTTATAAAAATGCATGCCAAGTTTTCATTTCCTTTTTTTAAAAGCAAAAACTCACATTTCTTGCTTTGCCTATTTTTTACAATATCTATTTTACACATATAAACCAAGGTGTTGAACATCTTTAATGTAAAGCAACTTTTCACCGAGTTTTTACCTTCAGACAAATAGTGGGCACTGTGCGCTCCAAGTCAGCTTTCTCCTCCCTAACAATTTCTTTGCTCCTCGTGTCCGCATCTGAACAATCAACAATACAGGCAGCACATCAAGGTCAGAAAATACTTGAAAAGCTTGAAATCCAAACACGCAAATATTTACACTGCACTTGCATCGAAGTGCAGCAAACACACTTGCATTGTAATAACTGCATAACACAAAATTCTGTCTATGCTTAACATTTTCATATCTCATAATTTAAGGCCCATTTCTTGTGTGCGCACTATTTGGAGGAATTGGAAAAAATTGATAAAAGGGAAAAGCTTTGATTTTTATTATTTTTAAATGAAAGGTGTGCAGATCAATACATGAGTTGTTAGCACAAAAGCTTATCAATGTGCACAATAAGTGCGTGACCTGATGGAAAAAGGTTAAGCGATCACTTCAATAAAAACTGTATTAAAAATTGCATACTTACTTAGTACTTCAATAAAGCGAAAGTTCTAACCATCATTTTGACCAAGCAATCTAAGACCTATGCTAGAGTAACCTGTCTGACAGACTGAGACTTTCAAATACACTGATGGTACCATGGTTGCTTAGGGAACAATGTAAAAACTTAAAAGTTAATTTAACTAGGTTTTTTATAAAGAATCCTAAACCAAGACTACAGCATTAGGTCCGATAGGAACATCAAACATAATGCTCATCTTTACATAGCAATGCTTTTGGCTTCTATGATAATAAACTTAAACATAATTTTCATATATTGCTCAACTGTACATCTACAGAGACTTCTGATTTGGCTTAAATTATTTATGTTATTTCAATCTCAAAGAGAGATTTTTCAAAACTGAAATGTCAAAAAAAAAAAAAAAAAATTTACTGAGCCAGCTAAATTTAAGATAATTGAAAACAAAAATATTTTTGTTGTATTAAAAAAAATATTCTAACTGTGGGCATTTATTTGCTATTGCAGAACATTAAAATATTGAGATAAAGGCACTCAAAGTCGTCACATTAGTCTTAAGAATGCATTCTTTTGTAAAGAGGAGTTTTCATTGTTTAGAGAAAATAAATTTCTTTCTTAGTTTAAAGTCCTAGTATCTGTAATAAAAAAAACAAAAAAAACTCAAACAAAAACAGCATCTAATAGCAGGATCCAGAAAACTTAAACTGACTCAACCAGTACAAAAAAAAGCAACAGTTTAAGCAAGGATCAAACTCGTAGCTCTTTCATTAGAGGCTGCACGCTTTACCTTTAGCCACCTCATGAAAAAGAGAGGAGAGATAGACAGACAGGCAGGGAGAGCCAAGGAGAGATAGCAGAAAGAATAGAGAGAGATAAAGGGAGGTTGCAAATGGTTGTTTTTACTGAATTCAGTGTCTTTGCAGTTTGCCTGTTATTTTGGGATACGGATCTGACAAATACATTGATATGCTTATGTTAAAATGGCACATCTCTGAGATTTGCCACCCTTCGAGCCCAGTGATGAAAAATCAACACTTCTAGATATAAAAGGGTTGAGATGAGTTGAGTTGATTGCCTAACGTCTACGTCAGCACTATTTAGGCTAAATGTGGACAAGCCAGAAGACTAACGTCTGAAAATTTACGTGCTGCCACACACAATACAGTGCAGAGAGATCTTAACTCCTGTCTCAGCCGGTCACACTATACTGACACCGACCCAACCACTAGGGGACAAAATCAGACAAATACATTTTTGACCGATTTGGAGTCCAAAGCTCTACCTTATGAGCCAGATCTGCCCCCAGAAGTAGGAGGGTACAAGTGCTTATATCTGTTTAAAGCTACCAGTGGAAAAGCAAAGAGCAGTACCAAAAAGTTTTCTAAAACGGCCAGGTCTGTAATTTTCCCTGCCCTCCTGGTGGAAGAATTTTTTCAAAGCCAAATCAATGCCAAGGTGTTTTTTCTGGTACTTTGAGCGGTTCTGTTCCTGGAGAAAGGGAAAAAAAAAAATGAAATGAAAAAGATTGTCATGTTTTAATCGGATGTGTGACCAGAACTTTGAGTGGATCTGATACTGCAGGTAAAAAAAAAAAAAAGAAAAAAAGGAACAATAAGATGGAGACCCCTTAATTTGATGTGACTAAAATGAAAAAGATTGTCATGTTTTAATCGGATGTGTGACCAGAACTTTGAAAACTTCAAGTGGATCCGAGACTGGAAAGAAAAAAACAACAAAAAACAACAATTAGATGGTGACGTTTTAATTTGAAGTGATCAGGGCTTTGAGTGGACCTGAAACATTCAGATTCTAAAGAATTGAAACGGATAACAGAAAAATAAATCCATCCCAGATCACTAGATACTCACAATCCACAAGAAACAGACACTCAGAGATGTTTTTGTAAATATCCTAACTCTGCAACCACCTTATATTTTCTAAAGTAGTAAAGGGCTAGAACTCTTCATTGTCTATGTGCAAATTTCTATGTCAAGAGAAAAATTGTTGCTAATCCGTACACAAAATGAGGTATGCCAACCTCGTTTCTTAGCGGGCGGTGTCGGGCGATCCCGTAAAAAATTCCAGCAAGCGATAGCGGGCAATGCAGAAACTTTTGTTAATTTGACTTCCCAATATTAAAAAGCAAATTAACTATTAATGTTGCTGCTGTTAGGTTGGTTTAACGTCCAACACTAGCACTATATAGACTATATTGTGGACGGGCCACAAGACTGACGTCTGACAATTTTATGTGCTGCCACACACGAGACAGGGCGGGGATACCATGACTCCTGTCTCAGCCGAATTAAACCGAATACTTTTATAAACAAGCCATTTAGTGAGATTACCTTGTTGGGCTTCAAGACTTCAAATATCTTGGACACTGGGACAGCTGTTCCCTGATGAAAGGCTCTGGACAGAAGTCTCTCCATCCTTTTCACTTCAGTCTGAATGATAGAGAGGTGAGAAAAAGGCGATATTTTGTATATGTGAATCTTTCGATTACTAGAGTCATTAAACCTTTAAGAGCATGAGGTTTTCATAAATATGAACTTCTTCAGCAGTGGTTGGGATTGGGATTGAGTTGACTTAACGTCCGACACCAGCACTATTTAGGCTACTTGGTGGACAGGTCCCAAGACTGACGTCTGACAATTTTATGTGCTGCCACACACGAGACAGGGTGGGGATACCACGGCTCTTGTCTCAGCCGGTCGTATTAGACTGACACCGACCCAACCAGTAGGGACCGAAATCAACAGGGCCTGAATTCGGACCTTTTGTGTCGGAACGCCAATTTTCTATCCCAGGGCCACTGCACCCCTTCAGCAGTGGTGCCAACTGGATCATTACTTTTTTTACTGAACGCCTCCCAAATAGCAGTATAGCAAATTGAATCACAAAACACAAGTCCTTGATGTGCCTTAACTGAGCTTTGAACTACCACCCTTTTTTTTTATTTGTACCTGGCTTCCAAGCCACTAGAGAGCATATTTACTTATGTTAGTCCTCAGCGTCTACTTTGGTACCTGAATGACATTGGTGTATATAATAAAATTTAACTGTGATAATCCTACACATGGATCTTTTCAACTACGGTACTGTATATACCCTTCACTTTTAACCAAACCTTTGACACACTTTTTTATGCTTTTACTACTATGAGAGATAAAGAAGTCACCATTGCTACTAGTATAATGCATTAACTGTCTTAGGACATCATGGGCACAACATAGCCGTTACCGTGCTGACGTGCCGTAAAACAAACTCACTCACTCACTTTTTTATATATATTGAAAATCCGTAAATTTACGGGAAATTTACATCATTGCTACAGTGTCTATGACTCGGAACAGTAGATCTGCCTGGATCTAAATCTTGATCTGGCAGAGCCTTTTGTTGAAGTTGCGTATCTCACTACACATTCCAGTCAGGGTTCCATACAATCTAGTAATAGGCTTAAATAGGTTAGATGATACTTTTGAGCCAGATAGAGGAAGAGATAAATCTAACTTTATTCAATGCAGCTTACAAACTGATCAGAAAACTAATATGCAGCGATTCAAAGATCTTGGTTTAAAAAATCACAAAACAAATCCAAATGCATAAAAATGAAAAAAAAAAAACAACCTTGTAAAATTCAGGGGTGGCAAAAAAAAGTCTTATTACTTCTATACTTGTGATGCAATTTTTCCATTATTTCTTACCATATTTGTTAGGTAAAACAACAACAACAAATAAACTGGAACTGGAGGGTTTAAGTGCTTAAGCCAACTGAATTCTAATATCATTGCAGTGTTAGCTTGGTTTGTTGATTCATTGTAAGCAATTAGGGTATTCTGTGCATGGGTCTGACAAATTTTTTAGAGCTGCCACACAGAGACAGTGAGAGAGGATACCGATGCTTCTTTCATTTGATGAAAGAGCAATATTACTATGCTACCTCGTATATACCCTTCACTTTTAACCAAACCTTTCGGCACAACATACAACATAGCCGTTACCGTGCTGTAAAAACAACTCACTCACTCACTCGTCCACTCCCCCCCCCCCCCCCCACCACACACCACACAACAAAAAAACAACCCCCCCCATCCAAAACAACAAAAAAACAACCACCCCCCCAAAAAATTCTTCGCAAATGTTCTAGTATTTAGATGCGAGGGTACTAGTCAAATCTCTTACCTTCTTAGGTTGAGTGTCCTTGGCCTTTTGCTGTTCTTGAAGGCTCTCCTTGATAGCTTTATTCACCAGATCCTCCTCATTCTCCTCCTCCACAACTTTCGGCAGTTTTCTGAAGGGGTAAAGAAAGGTTAGAACAAGATAAAACATTGTCTACCATGTGTAGATAAAATAAATAAAGATAAAATTGAGGAGTTGCTTAACACATTAAAGAATATGCAGGACATATTTCTTTAAACCTAGCGAAAACAGACAGGGAAACATGAAATCCCTTGTGGGTTGCCTATCTTAAATGATTATGGTGCAAGTTTCAATAATTGTCTATAATAAGGAGTACAATCGTTAAAGAATCATTAAAAATGAGTAATTCACCAAACCAATATTCACTTGAAAACATATTTCAAAATTGTTTGATTTATGTGCCAAAAGAGCTTAGAATTCTTAACAGTGTTGCAACGCTAACCAATTATCCTCCAAACATCCCCACAAAAATATTGTTTGAAGAATATCTTGATCTATATTAAGTAAAAAAAAAACAACATGAGATTATGAAAACAAAAATTGACAGCGGGTAAATAAAGGGATAGAGAAGGAGCTATTAATCATAAAAGAAAATAATCTTTAAAATTTTATTAAAAAATTTGGTAACTGGCATTTATGCCTCCAACATTTTTGTTTTTCTCACAGATTCAATAAAATCACAGCTATTATATAAAAACGTTTTGATTTAAAAAAAAACAATACAAAAAACAAACAAGCAACCAAAGTGGTAAAGTCACATGAATGTCCAGGCTTCTGTTAAAACAGCCTAAGTAAGCCATTCTGCCTACTTTTTTTTTTAGTTTCTTGATTTAAACATTGATGCCAGCTAAATCATTATTTTTTTTTACTGAACCTTTTCACATAAAGCGGCATGTCATATCAAACCACAATGCAAGACCTACTTAAAAAAAAAATTTTTTTATACTGAAAATCCATAAATTTACGAAGAATTAGAATCACTGTTTAAATATCTCCCATGCAACACGGCCACCAGCTGACGAGGAAACTAACACCTGAAAACAGCACCCTGTATAATTAATACAATAATAATAATAATTAAAAAAAATAGAAAAAAAAAAAAACAAAAAAAAACCCAATGTACTAACTCTGCAGACTTGGCCTGAGCCCTCCGCTCGGCATCTTCCCTCAGGATGCGCTCCAGATTGTCCCGCAGCGTCTGATGTGAGTAAAGCTTCCTGATCCAGTGAGAGGCACTCTGCGTCTCCAGAAACGGCCTCACATTCGACAGGCGGGACACGAACGGTGGGCGCGGAGGTATTATGTCTGGATCTGAAGAAAAGAAAAAAATTGTTCATTAATTGTTCCGGTAAAAAGTTTTTATGGTCACATTCGTTTAGTTTTGACAAGTGAGCTTTGTTCCAAGAGTATAGGCTAAAAGTAAAAAAACAACTATGCTCCTGAATATTGTCTTTTCCAGACAAAGAAGTACCGAATGGACAAATAAGTAAAACACAATATGGCTTACAGAAAATGTATAGAATCTGATGAAATTTTTGATGATTTTTTTTCTCGTAACAGCCAGATACTGAACGCCACACACATTTACCAAGAAAATATTGTAATTGCAGATTTGTATCCCTGAAGTGAAATGAATTCTCTCAAAATAATTGTTACATTTTCCTTATTTTACCAATCTATCCATATATCAATTCTTCAGTTTATTGAATTTTATATTTGCCAAAATATATAAAATCTTATATATTTTTCTTTCTTCATTGCCTTGGCACGCAAAATCAGCCAAACGGTATATATGCCCAAAAGGACTGCAGCAATTATAATTTCCAGCAATTAGTTAAATGAATTCTGTAAAAATAATTATCCTTTGTTCCATTTTTTCCCAATGACTTTCCATATGCTTCAATTAATTCAAATCTAATCATTGCTTTGGCTTGCTAAAAAAAAAAACACCAATGGCATTTGCACACAATCAGAGAAAAAAAAGGAGTCAGTGTTTCTACTAGTGTACTGTTTTAACAGTCTAAAAGACACCATTGTCAAAATGTAGCCGTTATTGTGCTGACGTGTAGTGAAAATAAAGTCTACTCTACTGTTCTCTACTGGGGGGCATGGTGGTCCTGGGGTAGAACACCGGCTTCCGACGCAAAAGGTCAGAGTTCGAATCCTGACGATTGTGTTCCCTACTGGTTGGGTTGGTGTCAGTATAATGTGACCGGCTGAGACAGGAGTCATGGTATCCTCGCCCTGACTCGTGTGTGGCAGCACATAAAATTGTCAGATGTCCGTCTTGGAGCCCGTCCACAATATAGCCTATATAGTGCTGATGTTGGACGTTAAACCAACTCAACAACAACAACTGTTCTCTACTGTAGCACTGTTTTTTTATTTTTTTATTTCTCGACTGACCGACTCCGTTCCTCAGATCCAGAGCCTGACGCTTGTAGTCCTGCAGGTTGATGCCAAGCTGCTGCACAAAATAATCGCGGATTCTCGTCTCTATGTCCCGACGCTCTCTCACTGGCAGAGACTTCCCGAGAAGGACTCGCTTCACTTCAACCTGAACGTTTCAAGACAAGTTGATCAATCAAGTGATAATAATTATTCTTTAAAAAAAAAACAACAAGAGAAGTTGATAAATCAAGTGATAATAATTATTCTTCAAAAAAAACAACAACAAGAGAAGTTGATAAATCAAGTGATAATAATTATTCTTTAAAAAAAAAACCAAGAGAAGTTGATAAATCAAGTGATAATAATTATTCTTTAAAAAAAAAACAAGAGAAGTTGATAAATCAAGTGATAATAATTATTCTTTTAAAAAAAGGGCAGTGTTTTCCTTCATACTAGGATTAAAAAGTAAGAATTGAAAGAAAAAAAAGGAGTTGATTTAAAGGTTGAGTTGGTGGCTTAACGTCCAACATTAAGCATTATATAGGTAACATTTTGGACATGTCCCAAGACTAACTTCTGCCACAAATGAGACAGTGTGGGGAGACCTCGGTCCTCAAAGAGAAAAAAGCACCACTCAACAGCTTATCACTATTACAAAAAAAATATAATATGCCCTTAAAGCTTACACAAAGTTCAAGTCACTATAACATTTAACCCATTGTTTTTACAATGCAAATCTATACATAGTAAAAAAGAGAGAAAGAGAGAGAGAGAGAGAGAGAGAGAGAGAGAGAGAGAGAGAGAGAGGGAGAGAGAGAGAGAGAGATAGATAGATAATGAGTATAGAGAGAGATATAGATAATGAGTATAGAGAGAGATAGAGAGAGGGAAAGACAGAGATAGAAAGAGACAGACAGACAAACAGAGAGAGACACAGGTGGGGAAAGACAGACAGAAAAGATAACCTGATAGGAAAACATTTCAAACAGTAGAAAACTCACAGGCTGACTATCAAACCACTCCTTCTTCTTCTTCCACCTCTGAAGTTGTCTGAAGCGGGCTCCGAGCCGACTTGCCGATCGGCCCTGAAAGTGCTGGTATATCTTGGCCCAAACTGACAAAAAGAAGATAAAATATAATGTTATATTTAAAAAATGACTGTAGATTGTAGAACTAGCTACGGTAAAAAATAAAATTAAAAAAAAGCTATTTGTAGAACCAAAAAATATGCTGTGGTGATTAAAGTTCCACAACAGTAATTTAATTAAGACCATTTGTAATATGAACCACAGCATATTTTTTCCCCCTGAAAATTCTCATATGAATGTTTGATGTAAAATCGCTTCATGCTCAATTATTGATCTGACCTTCTTGACTGCTACAACTACAAGCTTGCCTGAAATGAATGATTCGTATTCACAATGCAAGGTAACGGATGGTTTCTCAATGCGAGGTAAAGGTCCGAATTTAGCTAGTACGCGATATTGTGAATGGGATACCTTGGACCTGTCCGGTCACATTATACTGACACTGACCAAACCAGTAGGCAAAAACGGTGAGTCCACAGCGCGATTAAAAGACAGGCCCCATTAAGAAATGGCACTATAACCTCCTCTTTTACAGTGCACAGAAGCCCTAAAAATAGGAGCCCCAGAGAGCAAATAAAGTCAATGCTCTGAACTGACAAACAGGATGGCCTTGTTCAAATTGATGACCCAGTCACTTAAAGGAGTCTTTGAAAACCCAAGTGACATACAGCTAATCAAGGATTACTTTTATTTTACATCCTCAAGATCCAGGATGTACGCCATTTGTTCACAAAGAAGCCAGATGGTTGAACTATAATATAGAAAAACATACAAAATAATGGATTTAACCCTCGTAGTGTTGTAAAGTCGCTGCTGTGGTGTTATGGCCGATATGATCGGCCGTAAAAGAGGGTTTATTTTATGGTTGACTAAAGTGTCTGTACACCGTCAAATAAACCGAAACTACTCTTATAGGAATAAAGAAGAGTTCCACTTCCTTCCAGTGTTGTTTTGAATGCAAACTTTGTTTACATGTTGACACTCGATTTTCTCTTGAAAGCTACAAACTCTAACAATTTATAACCAAGGAGCAGGTCCATCAGGAAGGAAATTACTTACTCGAGAACAAGTTTTAGATGTCTTAGATGTATAGATTGATCATCATTTTGATATTTTTAGCTATTTCATCTATATCTAGATCTAGTACGTGCAGTGAAGGCAGGGAGCCAGTAGTTAGATCTAGATCTAGATTTAGCTCTAGACCTAGGGATTCAGTTCCAAGAGCAGTCGGGTTAGAAGTAGATAGAAACGGAGATGTAGATCTAGATGTAGATCCAGTTGATAAAGAGACCTGAATAACCATACCAGCTAAGTACTCAATCTACTTCTGCATGCTTTTTACATGTATTCTTTTGTGTTGGCAATGGTTAGAGAGAAAACTTAGGACCTATTTGACGTTATGTTCACTTGTTCTGTTGCATGAATTGCTACAGCTGGTTTACTCTTCGTGTGAGGCTATTAGACCTATACATTTTCTGAAAGCTGAATAAATTCTCTATAACTTTTATTCTTATCTTTTTGAGCTAAACATGTTGGTTTCCAAGTTATTTGATGACAAAGTAGATATTTTTAAGGCTAGAAACCTAACCTTGGCATTTCAAGGCCAAGGTCAAGGTCACAAAACACTTGTATGGTACCAAAACCCGCTTCAAAATTTTCTAGACCCTTTCAGCCTCCAGAAAATGTATAGGTTTTATGGTTTATAATAAATATTAGCTGCCTCCCAGTCCAATTTATGACCCCTATATAAATTACCAAATATAGCCCAACACCACACACTAAATACTAGCGACACTTGTAGGGTTAAATTGATCCTGAAGTGAGAAAGAACAGTTCATTTTTATTAGATTCTGTGAAATACTTTTGAATTTGACTGTAGTACGACATTATTGGTATGTGGATGAGAGAAGAGAGAGAGAGAGAGAGAGAGAGAGAGAGAGAGAGAGAGAGAAAAACACACACACACACACAGATATAATAGAGAACCAGAAAAGGAGACAGTCAGACAGGCAGACAAAACAGAGGGATGGAAAACGTCACACGATTCCCCTCTTACCAGGACCCATTTCCTTATAGTACTTGAGCAGCTTTAGATCCTCATCATAAGTGAACACCAGGTAGTTGTTCTCAGGGTTCAGACAATCCAAGTATCTGGGTGGGAAAGAGAGTGCACAGACCATCAACATAAGGATATGGGAGAAAATAGAGGTAACTAGTCAGTATATACATCACATTCATATGGTGCATGCAACTTTTCTTTTGGTAAAGACTATATTATTATCAAGAAAGAGATATAGGGAGCTTAAATATAATTTTATTTTGAATCCTCTTCAGGATTAGTTTTAAATTAAGTTATTTTAACCCTACAGTACAAAACCATATTCCCAGAATACAGAGATTTAATATTATGTTATCCACCAGCAATATTTACAGTATTATAGTAAACCGAGATTTAAGGGGTACCGTTTTTTCAGACCTAACTTCTAGATTGGACAAAAGGTTAACTTCTCTTGAAATCACCTTTCACTTGATACCTATGTAATTTCTCTATTTCTAGCTCAGGAGGCAAGGATATAAGGCATTATCGAGTTCAGAAGCTCAAGTTTCGGAGGGTTAAACATTGCCAAAACTTGAGTCTTTTCTCACTTCCTTAGTACTGTAAACTTCTTCACATTACTACATTTCAAACATTTTGAAAGTTGTAGTACAAGGTGACGGTCAAACAAAGTTGGCGTTGAGCTGTCTTACCTGTCCCTAACCTGCACAGGGTTGCGAGTTCCAATGAACCGTGCAATTTCCCTCCACTTTAATCCATACATCTCAACAGCTGCCAAAAGTTTCTGGAATAAAGTTAAACAAAAATAAAATAAAAAATAAGATTACAGGACACCTCAAGATGACAACTAAAAAACATATGTGTAGCATTCTTACACAGAAACAGTCTAATTGTGACAGACTAAGCCATGAAACAGACTTCTTATAGTCGAGAAAAGCTATGTTAATGTGACAAATTTGAACTACAATTGTGAACATCAATGGTGAATCATGCACAATTTGGATTTGGGCTTTTTCGTTTTTGAACAATTTATTGTTTGCTAAAAAAATATCAAATGCCTACCTTTTAAAAATAAATATTGACTATTCCCTACAACATAATGCTATAAACCATTCAAAGACTTAAAAACAATTTAAAAAAATTTCCTACATTCACATGGCACTATTATATAAGCCTTTAGATCTGTAAAAGTGTTTTTTTTTTAAATAGATAATGTTGTTTTCACAAACTCAGATTTTTTTGTGTTATTGTTGGGTTGGTTTAACGTCCAACAGCAGCACTATATAGGCTATATTGTGGATGAGCCCCAAGACGGATGCCTGACAATTGTATGTGCTGCCACACACGAGACAGGGCGGGGATACCATGACTCCTGTCTCAGCCGGTCACATTATACTGACACCGATCCAACCAGTAGGGAACGCAACAGCCAGGATTCGAAGTCGGGACCTTTTGCGTCAAAAGCCGATGTTCTACCCCTAGACCACCGCCCTGCCACAAACTCAGAAGACAAAATTTTTTTTCAATGATGAACTCACAGCATCCTCCTCAGGTGTAAACTTGCCGCTCTGATGATTAGGATCAACCTGTGCAAACTTGAGCATGCACTCGTGAGGGGTGCGGTTGTCTAAAAGGCCAGACACTGGATGGGGCAAAGGGAAATAAACACAGCACAGACAAAAAACATTATTAAATTGATAATAATTTATAGAGTGGCTAAATCACAGCCCTTGAAACACTGTGATATTTGAAGTTCAAGTTCATGGATCAATTAAGACGCAGGGGCAACTGATAATGTGTGGAAATAAATAATTAAAAAGCAGTTACCCAGAAATAACAATAACAGACAAAAAACTCAAGAAGGGTATTTTAAAATGTAAATCATTTCGGCTATATTGAGCCCTTTTCAGTATTTTGTCCCCAGGATAGGCGAAAGGGAAATTAACACAACTCAAACGATTAAATTGATAGAAATTGTATTGGTCAAGGTAGGGCTTTACTTAACGATTGAGTATAGAAAATCAGTATTTCCCAAACCTGACTAAAACATTTACTACACCACTGAGCTAAGTATTTTAGAGGCGAGTATGTTAATAAAATTTTAATATTTCTTAAATAGAGAGGTCCAAAGACTACCAAAAAACAATGTTTGGGGCCACTTTACAAAGGCAGCAGGATAGAAGGACTACTGTCTCAGTATGTCACATTATACTGACTCTGAAAATATGAGTCTCCTTTATTTATCATGCGAACTGTTAGTATGTTATTAACTTGTAAATATATTCAAACAAGCATTAATAATTGAGAAGTTACGGTCATTATATACATTCAGTGATGCCAATTGGATCAGTATTTTTTTTTTTACCAAAGCCCTTTGGATGAAGCATCATAGCACACTGTATTACAAAACTTACAAAGATCGCTTTAGGTATTGTTTTGTTATTTTAAATGCTGCTATGTATCCCAATTATCACTCGTCTATTGTATTGTGTATGATTTATGTTTAAGATGTAGGTTATGTTGTTTTTTTTATATGCTTTTATCTTCAATAATGAAAAGCACTTTGATACTTCAGTGCAAGCGCTATACAAGTGAAATTATTATTATTATTATAAAACATAATCCCATGATCTTTTATTACTGACTTCTGACCTACCAACTTTTACAAAACATATGTGAAAATTCATAAATCTACACAAAAAAATTGGCATTACTGTAACATTTTAAAAAATCACTTTGGGAAAAATGAGATTACCCTCACTGAGCTTTTCAAGACTAGTTTAAGGACAAGGGGCTTTGCATTATACTTTATATTTTCCACCTGAGCTGTTATTTTTTAGGAATTTGCATTATTTCTAAAATATCTATTAAGAGAAATCTTTCTACCAACAAAACCACACATAAACGTAAAAAAAAAAAAAAAAATTACATTTTTAACTACAAAAGATTATTTTGTCTATTACTTAAGTTTTGAATCAATATCATCAGTCTGTTATTATTATATTATGCATAGCTGTATACCAATGCTGTTGTTCTTATTGAGTTGGTTTAACGTCCAACATCAGCACTATATAGGCTATATTATGGACCGGCCCCAAGAAAAATGTTCGACAATTTTATGTGCTGCCACACACGAGACAGGGCGGGCATGCCATTCATCACTTGCTCCCACTCATGTGTGTCACAGGTTAACACATAATGTTCAATAGTATTACGAGTCGGAGTAT
Source organism: Elysia chlorotica (assembly GCA_003991915.1). NCBI lineage: Eukaryota > Metazoa > Mollusca > Gastropoda > Plakobranchidae > Elysia > Elysia chlorotica. Next base: position 156,923 of record RQTK01000730.1, read on the forward strand.
AATAAAACTTACATCCCCGCAAGAACTTGTTAGTGGAAAGTTGTAGAAAATACCTTTTCTCCAGTTGAAAAATCCTACAGATTCATACACTTTGTTTGCCTCCTCGATAAGCTTTTGTTCTTGCTCTTTTGTCCAAGGTCTAGGCATGAGGAAAAAAAATCAACAATCATTCTTACTGATAAAAATTAAATTATATTTCTCAAAGATACTATTTTAGATTCAGTACAAATAATATACCTGCTAAAAAAAAAAACAACACAAAATTATTCACTGTCAAATAGAAATATCAGTTACCAATTTAACAATGTTAAACAGAAAACACTAAAATTTGATACAGACCAATTATTTACAATAGCTGCATCAATTTCACCACCTAAAAACAAAGACGTTGTTAGCAATATTTTCATAGTTATCTCTGTAACATATATACTTCAAAAGACCAGACAAATTTTCGGATCTTGAAGAGCATAGAATAAAACTTGTACGTCTGAATCTGATCAATCCTGACCCAAATAGGTTGGAGCTGAGCGATAAAGGGAAATAAAGCTCTGAACAGGGAATATGACAATATGACAATAATTCGGAGTCCTGACTCACCTAAATCGGAGCTCAGAGTTAAAGTTCTGACCAGTTAGGACAAGGAATATAACAATAAGACGATGATTCTCTAGTCAGTCCTGACTCACCTAAATCGGAGCTCGGTGTTAAAGTTCCTCTGGTAACAGCTCAAACACTGAAATGCTGTGCGACCAGTCTTTCATGGGAAGAAAAACAATAATAGAAACATAAGCATAAAAAGGTGATTCTGATAAGAGTATATATGCTAAACAATGAAAAAATATATACTGCCATATATACAGTAGGACCCGTCAAATCTGACGCTAAAATCAGGAAAAATCCCGGAGGAATGAAATTCTATATAAAAGTCATCGGGAAATCGGGAAATATTACCCGGTTAATCACGAAAAAATTCACACATCACTATTGAATTTATCTGTTAAGGGCAGATTGTTTGACAGTTTTTTTCTTCATGAAAAACCGCGCACATCTTAAATGTTACTCATAAATAAACACACATGGCCCATGAAGTCTGTTCCTGGACTCAGCCAGATGTAATGCTGTCTGTTTATGAAGCAGGTGAGTGAGCCTGTTTCATAGCTCTTGTGTCCCATTTTTTTTTTAATACCACAGTTATTATTTCTTCACACATATAAAAAAAACAAAACAAACTGTATTAGTCATCAGTCAGAGGAACAAGGTAAATTTACTACTGTTTTTAAGTCTATTCGGTATGTACTAGAGTACACCTCACTCACCCCGAGGCACTTGGCTATTTGAATCCAGTCTTTGTGAGCCCCAGCGTCAGAGGTTTCTGCTTCCACCAGCTCTTTCAGCTTAGCTTTCTCCTCAGGAGTCCAAAGGCCTGTGGTGACTGCAGGATTTACAAAATGATCCCACGCTTTTTGGCAGTCCACCCAAGACTTGTTTCCGCAGTACTGGTTTTTGAGAGAGAGAGAATGTGAAAATTGCTATTACATTGTACATTATTTATATATTTCTCCAGGGTCTACGTGCTTTACACTAAGAAATAGTAGGCTAATAATCTTATTACAATTTTAAGATAAATCTGCATTGACATTCATGAATAGCAAGAATAAACAAATTGCAAAAAAAATAACCTGCAAATTAGTAAGAAAGAAAATGCAATGGTCACATCATTATTAACTTGTAAATATATTCAAACAAGCATTAATAATTGAGAAGTTACGGTCTATACATTCAGTGATGCCAATTGGATCAGTATTTTTTTTTTTACCAAAGCCCTTTGGATGAAGCATCATAGCACACTGTATTACAAAAACTTACAAAGATCGCTTTAGGTATTGTTTTGTTATTTTAAATGCTGCTATGTATCCCAATTATCACTCGTCTATTGTATTGTGTATGATTTATGTTTAAGATGTAGGTTATGTTGTTTTTTTTATATGCTTTTATCTTCAATAATGAAAAGCACTTTGATACTTCAGTGCAAGCGCTATACAAGTGAAATTATTATTATTATTATAAAACATAATCCCATGATCTTTTATTACTGACTTCTGACCTACCAACTTTTACAAAACATATGTGAAAATTCATAAATCTACACAAAAAAATTGGCATTACTGTAACATTTTAAAAAATCACTTTGGGAAAAATGAGATTACCCTCACTGAGCTTTTCAAGACTAGTTTAAGGACAAGGGGCTTTGCATTATACTTTATATACAGGAATAGGAATATAAAAGGCCATGAGGTATGAAAATAAGCCTAAATAAACACTGTTTATGAATACACTTCATATTTCAATCTCCCTTTGATTTTATCAAGCTTCTCATATGTCTTTCTATTATTAATTACATTTTAAAGGTAGCATGCAAATAGTTATTGAGATTCATTAATCAAGAAGTAAATTTTTCACATCTCTTCCAGTGACACTTAACAACGACCCAAAAAAATAAATAAATTAAAACGTAAGGCTGGCCACACAAAAAAAAAAAAAAATGATTTGGACAAGCTATACACTATTAAACAGAACCCATACAAGTTGATATTTATAGGAAATTATCAATATAATCATACATCTAGAGCAAAAGTCAAGGAGCACTGCAGCAATATTTCCAGACTGGAAGAGGAAATCTCAAACACGAAAAAGTGAGTTGTAATATATGTATAATGTATGATTATATTGATAATTTCCTATAAATATCAACTTGTATGGGTTCTGTTTAATAGTGTATAGCTTGTCCAAATCATTTTTTTTTTTTTTTTGTGGCCATAAAGTGCATATATATATATAGCAGCTTTCCCGTATTGTTGCTCAAAGCCCTTTACATTTGTTTAAATCAAGCAATCACTAAAATACATATTGCTAAAAGTAAAACTATGGTGTAATTTACAGGATACACAGAATAGTAATGCATTTCTCACACAATAAAAGCGGTATAATACAAAAACATTAAGACGTATTATAAAGTTACCACAATCAAATAAATGATCATGGAGAAAGTAGATGACACATTACAAGCACCAGCATACATTTCTCAGTTTTAGGTTAAAATTAATTTATGATTAAATGTAAAGAAATAAGTAGTTCTCTATAGAGGGAGGGAGAGAATTCTCTCCCTCTCTCCGGGTTTAACGTCTCCTAGGTTCCCCTGGGGGGTCCTATACGGCGACTACATTGTGAAGAGAAACCAGAGTATAAGAAATAAGTACAATGGAAACCTAATATAAAAAGGATAACAGAAACAAAACAAGTCACCTCTGCTCCCTGATGCCCTCCTCCAGCTCGGCGATGAGGAACTTGTGCTTCATCCTGGCCTTGGGGTCTGTGATCGCCTGCAGCTTGGGCCGCTCCAGCTCCAGCTGGCACTCCTGCTCCTCCACCCGCGACTTGGCCAGGTCGCAGCGCTCAATCTCAGCCTCCATCCTTGTGTGTGATGGTACAAAACAGTAGTAATGATGAGAATGATAATAATAATAATAATGGTGATAATAACAACAATAATGGTGATAATAACAATAAAAATAATATCAACAATAATGATGAGAATAACAATAATAATAAGTATAAGAATAAAAAAAAAATAATAACAGTAACAATGGTGATGATGATGATAATAATAATAATAATAATAATAATAATGGTGATAATAACAATAAAAATAATAACAACAATAATGGTGATAATAACAATATATTTACAATAAATGAAAATATTATAGTGTCACATTAGTGATGGTGGTGACAAAACATGAAAAAGGAGCAAAAATTTTCACAGTCCATCCGAAAAGCTATTTTTTCATAACATACCAATTTAAAGTCACTTCACATGCAAACGGTGAAAAGGGCATTTTAATTCAAAGACAAAAGGCTAAAACAGTTTGCAAACCTGCAACCGCTTTTATTCTATCTTAAGTGGTTCAAAAGATATACAAATTTTGGCAAAACCCCGAAAACAATGCTATTTCATCACTGTTTCATATTCAGAAAAACCTGAACATTAACATGGCTTCCAAACTCGAAAAATTTATCCCACAATGATCCTGAACCAATGCTACCCAAAATACCATGGAAAGTAACAGAGTTTACTGAAGAGAAGATAACAAGGGTATTAGTGATAATTTATTTTAAAATAATATACAAGGTAGCACAAAATGATGCTTGAGAGTATTCTTTGTTTAGCCTACAAGTAAACTTGTGTGAGAATGTACACTGTGCCTAACATTTTAATGATATAGCTCACTTTGGTTCTAATGCAAATATTTGTTCATTTTGGGGACACTGCCTGTTATTTTTGGAAGCCTTGCCCTTAACCTTACTTTCCCTGACGCATCAACATAATTGCAAACTCAGTGTTGTCACTCACTTGCTCATCAACGGTCTGATCATTTGCTCCAGAGCATCTTGTAGAACATACTTCCGAAGAGTAGACTTAGATCTTGTTTGAACTGGGATGGGGAGGGAAAAAAATTGGAATTACACCTTCAACTTTCTCAAAGCAATGAGTCTTGGACCAGAGTTCACAACAAGCAACTCACTATGTACATAACATGCTTACTGCTATTTCTGAACAGCATTGAAAAATGTGTTTTTCAATTTTAGTTTAATTTTTGAAATTGCACTTAAATAAGGGAAAAAGTTAAATTAGTTACAATATCTCAAGTCCTTTGTAGCTCCCAGAGTGCCATTCGACCGTATCTGGGAAAACTGCCTTTTAGCGATCATATCTTCATTTGGTTCAGGGAACTGGGTAAAAACAGGAAAATGAAGATGTGATAAGAAATTACATGCAAGTGCATCACATTGTAATGATTATTTGAAGAAACAAAAATTTGTCTTTTTTCAATTTGCTTTTACCAAACATAGTAAATAATAATAATAATAAAAAAAAAATTCAACAACAATAACAAAATAATACATATATATGTTAATATTAAATTTAAAACAATAATAAAAGCATCATTAAAGGCTTATTTTATTTCTTATGTTCACTCAAAATGGATCCCATTTGAATGCATTTTATTTTATAATTCTGATAGTTTATGTGTGTCCAGCTTTAAAATTTTTGTTTGGGTGGCTAGATAACTTAGCTGTAGAGTGGTGTCCTGGTTTGGACCACAGACTAGCTATTTAGTTCTCTGCTGGTTGGGTGGGGTCAGTTTAATACGACCGATTAAGAGAAAAGTCTCCTTTTTACAAGACCCTTTAACATACATTAAACTGCAGAGCACATTAAGTCCTGTTTGATCTCAAATTTCCATGAAAATTGTGGACTTAAAAAACTGGGACAAAAAGCTTACCTCATTGCCGACTCTGAAATATGGCGCCCTAAATGGAGTTGTCCTGGATTTACTACGTTTCTTGGGGTTTGACACATCTTCTTCAAGACGTTCCTGAGCAGGACAAGAAAACAAAACAAAAAATACAAATGATTGACAACCATGTTTTTTTGCTATATACATTAGCTCAAGTTGCCAATGACAATATATGTCCCTGATCTCATTATTTATAATGTTTTCAAAATAAAAATAGCAATTTCAGCCAGCAAGAGGAAAAGCTATTACTAAAAAAAGCTAAGAATAACTGACTTCAAAACATGATTGAAAAAAAGCTTCATATGACTAGCTGCAAGACATGAATGAAAAAGGCTTGGCATTACTAGCTGATAGACATGATTGAAAACAGCTTAGGATTTATAACTAATTGCAAAACATGAATGTAAAAAGTTTGATAAAACTAGCCCCAAAAGGTATATAATCTAAGAGAGATCCACCTGCTGGTCTTTGTTACTGGCTATTGCATCTTGTATGGCTTCGATGTGGCCCTCGAGAATGCCCTGCAGGGCCCGGTTCAAGGCAAGCGTTTTCTCTGGATCAGCGACACTTGTTGATTTACTGCCAAGATCAGCACCTTCAAAAGAGGGTGGAAGACTGCTGACCAAGCCCTGTCGTCCTCCTGTCTCATAACTTCTGTCATCCTAGGTTGGATACAGAGGGCATATTGAGGCATAAGTGTTTATTTTTTGCTTACTTCTTAGTTTCTTTGGTTAAAATTCCTTATTTATAGATCAGAACAGCAAGATAGGCTGTTTCATATATATATATATTAAATTGTTGAATAAATAAATTAAAGGTTACATTTTAGTTTCATTCAGCTTTTTAAATAATTACCTAAAACTCTTGCTATTCTTGACTTTAAATTGTTAAATAAATAAATCAAAGGTTACAAGTTGGTTTCATTCAACAAGTCGGTTTGGCAGAAATTCATCATTTAGAAGTAAATCATTAACTAAAGGCTTACATAACCAAACAAAAAATAAAAGTGCAATGGAATGTAATCAATTTTCTTAAAGAGTATACTGTAATATATATATATATATACCTTTCCAACTGTCATTAGATTTTTTTAAATAATTACCTAAAACTCTTGTTATTCTTGACTTTAAATTGTTGAATAAATAAATTAAAGGTTACATTTTAGTTTCATTCAGCTTTTTAAATAATTACCTAAAACTCTTGCTATTCTTGACTTTAAATTGTTAAATAAATAAATCAAAGGTTACAAGTTGGTTTCATTCAACAAGTCGGTTTGGCAGAAATTCATCATTAACTAAAGGCTTACATAACCAAACAAAAAATAAAAGTGCAATGGAATGTAATCAATTTTCTTAAAGAGTATACTGTGCTTATTTTAAAACTTACATCAACATCAATACTTTTCCTGTGGCAGTGGGAAGCACTACCTATACTGGATGTTCCTGAATTTACAGATTGAGCAGCAGCTGTGAAAAATGACAGGGTTGTTATTCAGATGAAATAATATCGACAGCTTAAAAGAAATCAAGCTGGGGCCTGGATCTGTTGAATCAATAATATTACTTTCAAATGAGACAAATTTAACTAAACTAAAGAAATCGTTTCCAGTTTCCCTCCTTCAATATCAGTAACTTCATACTGTTTTACAGATTCCATGGAAGCCCTTTATAATTGGACAGCACTAGCCCACAAAAACAGTTTTTTTTTATTATGAATCGCAACTCTCTTCTTTGAAATGATCTTTTTTAAGTGTTCTTAAATAACAAGTTATAGATTTCTTTTTACAAATATTTATCGGTAAATAATTTAAGCTGAAAGTGAATTAAAAAAATAATAACTGTAAGACGTATTACTGATTAGCAGGGTTATAGCGAAGTTAAATATGTTAAGGTGTTAAATTTGACAACTTTTTCAATCGATTTATAAGTATCTTCCCATCATTTTATCAACATGTATAATCTGAAAAGTAGTTCCTAAATGCCCATCAGGGCCAACACAGGAACGGGGCAAGTGCGTCACGGCTGGGTTGCGGAGAACTGGTTCTTAAAGTCGGAGGCAGAACCGGCCATAATTGTGCTGTCGGGTAGATTGTTCCACTCCGGTATGGTGCGCAGTATGAGGGAATATATATGGCTGTACAGAAAAATATACTAATTCCATTTCGGATTTGTAAACCTGCAACACTGTCTATAAAAATCCATAGCAGAATAAATACTTTTATCTTTAAAGCAAAGGACCGGAAATTTCAGTGCAACTGTAGTCCTCAAACAGTATGCGCACAATTTATAAACTAACAAGCCAAATGGCACTTAACAAGAAAGAAACTCATTTTTATTGCACTGCTCTATCCTTAATGGAACTTAACACCGGCGGATAATAAATCCATTCTCTCCACACCCATACATTTACTAATTAATGATAACATGAATTTTTCGTGTATGAAATAATAAGGAGGAACAAGGATGAATGAAGACCGCTATGAAAGCACATGTATCATAGCTAAAATCTAGATAGATCTACCTGACACACAGCTGTGCTCAGTCTGCATGTACTTTTTCAGATTATCAATTGAACTAATCTACAGGTGCGCCTGAAGATTCCGCACAGCGAATCCAGTTATCTGGCACCCCGAGGTTTGTAATTTATCAATGCACTAGTAAAAGGATCTAGATCTATATAATTATAGCAATGCATGTACTAAGATAGCAGTAACCAAAAACAGCCAGTTTTACATTCAACAATAAGATTAAATAAAAATAATTCGTACCAGGAGTCTCATAACCTTCTTTTTCCAGATCAATGAGAAAGCGACTTTCATCTTCATCATCATCCTCATCAGACGCAACATCCCAATCGTCGTCATACTCCTGAAGAGCTATTTGCAGTTTCTTTTCATCTTCTCGGAGCTCTGTGCGCTCGTCGTCCAATTCCAAGTCCTGATCATGTTCCATGATTCTGATTCTTCTTACTCCTACTAGATCTAGAAATTTGATCTACTAATCTAGATCTAGATCTATCTTAGTCTTAATTATACATTTTTAAGATCGAGATCTTTATTAAAAGCATATCTATACAAGTGTATAAAATGGTTCAAATGTAGATCTAGATCAGATCTACATGTACATGAATGAGTAGGCCCTACAGACTTTCAGCTCCACCAGAAGTAAACGAAAGTTCTACGAATGTTTCCACTTATTAGATGGAAGCAGCCATTTTCGTGTTGTACGGAAGTAACCTTTAAATACAATGGCGCGAAATAATGCATGACTTTGTCCTGAAAAAAAGCTAAATGCACTGAGTTCCAGGCAACCATAGTATACCGTTATTCTAGAGCCGTTGAGGCCACCTAGATCTAGATGTCTACATAATTTCTTTTTTTTTTCTTCATTTTATTCAAATTTCACTATCCCACAGCCCTTTAAACGTAAAGACAAGATTAAATTGCAAACGGACAAACCATGCTATCATAGTAATTAAATATACATGTGAACAATCCCCGCTTAACTTCCCTTCATTCCACATATCCCTCAACAGACTCCACAGTGACATTGCGGCCTGGAATTGAGACCAGGCTTGCACCCAGCAGTAGCCTTAGAGAAAAAACAGGACTGCACATTCCTCTGGGAGGGCAAGAAACACGAGGGGCCACGTTTACATGGAGTCTGAGCTGATATTTTTGGTGTTGTTGGTCATCAGCTTAGTCTTGACGATGCCTTGTCCAGTTGGTTGACTAACTCGGACTTCCCTGCAAGTTCGTCCATGCCATGCAAGGGTGTCATACAGTAGCTGTTTTGAATGCAAACACATTGTTCTACCACCATTGCTAACTGATCATTCATGGTATTCCAATGCAGCATTATTATTCTCTCAAAGAAGATGTTGAAAGGAGTAGGTGAAAGCAGACATCCTTGTCTGACTTCAGATGTAACACTCGTCCTGAACCATTCGGATTGTCAAACATCCGCTACGTGTATCCATCATATACCGTGCTCTGTAGCGTTGACTTTCATACCCGTCCTCTCTTCCCAATCAATCGCTGCCACCAATGCCCCTGTAATTTTCCCTACTAAGTACTTAAAGGCAGTGTAGTACTTGTATCCTATCTATCATCTTTTCTATTCTCCTTGCTTCGCTAAAATCATTAAAAAAATAAACACACACACATATATGTATGTATATAAATGTACTTTATTTGTCGTACCGTTATTTATCTGACTCTCGTTTTAGTTTACGTGTTGTTCATATATATATATATAAAGAAAAAAAAAAAGAAAATGTATTTATGAGTGATTTTGTGCGTGTTATCACACCCTGTGGGGATATTCATTAGACTTATTTGCTGTCCACGAGATTCTGGGCATTTTTCTGAGGAACCACATTTCAGCTAACTTAAGGTTTTTCTGAGTTTGTTTTGAGATCATCTAAGCTTCGCATCCATACATAAGCACTGAAGGGCCCTTCTTCTAGTCTGCACCGAGATGCATTTGTTTAAAATCTCCAAGCACACTCGTAAAGATATATAATTATATCAGTGGCGACACGAGTAAGTAACATTTAGAACAGACTCAGACATTATGTGCGTGTACTTTTTATTGATTGTTCGTCTGCATTTAATACTATTCAGCCACAGATGATTGTTGAATAGCTAAATTCCTTGAAGGTAAACACAAATGTAATTACATGGATGTTAAACTTTTTAACTCAAAGAAGACAGTATGTTAAAGTGAACAACGCAATTTCCAAGGTCTGTAATCTAAATACTGGAGTTCCGCAGGGTTGCGCGTTGTCCCTAACTCTGAACCCAACCCATACGAATGACTATTGCACGCACAACACAGACACAGCATTGATAAAGTTTGCAGATCTCTGCCACTCAAGGTTTTCTTGTAACGCAAAAACAATCATCCCATTTGAAAGAGACAGAAAAGTTTAAGTGGTGTGAAAGTAACTACCTGCATCTGAACGTTTAAAAGATTAAACAAATATTAGACTTTAAAAATTAAAAAATCAGACCCTACCCCTCCATTGACGATTAACGGAGAACGAGTATAAATTGTTCAACAATACAAATATCTTGGATTTTTAATCGATGACAAATTGAATTGGCATGAACATTGTGATGACACTATATAAAAAGTTAAACCAAAGAATGTACTTTTTGAGAAAGTTAAGGCCCTTTAAACTGAATCAAACTGTACTTTTCGCTGATATGTCTCTACGATAGAAAGTGTGATACTGATATCATATGGTATCAGCTGCTAGGGTTCAGCAGTCAAAACAGGGGATGAAAGTAAAATAAGTAGATAACCAAGACGTCAGAAGAAATAATTAATATTCAATTATAAAGCCTGGAAACCATCAACCCCAAGGCATGCACGATTAAGCTGAATACAATTCTACGTAACAGCAAACACCTTCTTTACGATGGTTGGTTGGTTGGTTGGGTTTTAACGTCCAACATCAGCAACTTATAGGCTATATCGTGGACGGGCCCCAAGACGGACGTCTGACAATTTTATGTGCTGCCACACACGAGACAGGGCGGGGATACCATGACTCCTGTCTCAGCCGGTCACTCTTTACGATGAGTTTGTACGCTCTGATTGGAGTTAGAATATCTTGCCACCCCCTTCAAGAACGGAAAAATATAAGAACTCATTTGTTTCTGCCTCTGTTAAACTAGAGCTTTATCAATCACATTGTAACATTTCTTGCAAACTTCGATCTTATTCTCAATGTCAGCTGTCATTGTGCTATAAAATAAAACGTGTGACGTAAAAATTTAACAAAAATCGAAAGATTGTGATAAGTGAGAGGGAGAGAGAGAGAGGGAGAGAGGGAGAGAGAGAGAGAGAGAGAGAGAGAGAGAGAGAGAGAGAGAGAGAGAGAGAGAGAGAGAGAGAGAGAGAGTGTGCAAGTTATCAATGCTTATACTTCATTAATGTTTTCATGTCAATGTCATTTTTTGTTGTTGCTGGTATCCAACCAAAATTTACCTTGTGGATGAATACAATTTTATCTTAGTTTATCTTATCTTATCTTAACTTTGTGTCGCTGTATTTGATAAAACAGTTATATCTACTGGGACTTAATTTTCTATTAGGTTGTGCGCGAATTTGTATGCTTAAATAACCATTACCTGAACAATGTCATTCAGTGTCACAAAAAGGGAAAAACAAGCAATCACAACAACAACAAAACCCAAAAAAATACTAACAACAGCACCAAACGACAAAATAAACAATAAGATAAGTTCACTTAAAACGAGCGTAAGTTTTAAATGATATTTATTATGTAAACGATTTATTTAAACATAACACGGACCTAATGAAAAGCTTATCGCTTATAGGAAAGTCAAGTGTAGTCTCATAAAAAATAAAAACAACAGAAAAAAAACAACAAACAAACAAACTTAGCGGTAGGTTACATCTAAGTGAGACGGGTATAAATTTCAATAAAGTTCTTAAAAAAAAAAGGTAAGTCGTATAATACTAAAAAGATTAGCGTAACGTCGCGTCTCGTTATGATGGAAAACATGGACGTATAAAAATAGCCCCACACTAAGTCTAGCTCGAGGCAGTTGTGGCAAGTAATAAAGCACCTATAAAATAGATCAGTAAAATATAAATCTAAAAGCCTATATCTGTGCATATTGGTGTGACAATGACAAGCACACTGTTCCAGGCCATTCTTAATATTATTGTCCATTTGTTCGAAAATCTTGACTATTTTTCAACCTGTCATTGCATAATTGTACACCACACAAACACACACACACACACACGCACATACACACAAACAAACAAACATATACACACATGCCACGCATCCAAAGACGAAACATAAAATCGGTTAAAACACATTTTTTTTTCATTTTTTCGAAATTTACACAAACTTTGGAGTTTTCACTGGAGGAGATGTGTTTAGGTCTCGTCGTCTTTTCCATGGATTTCGCTCATTAGTGTCTGGAGTTTTGAGTGGGATACAAGGATACTCACTCACGATCTCTGCTAGGAAATCAAGCTGGGATAATGTGAAAGGGGAGGGCGATCTGTCGGGCACCTGAACCAACAGATTCTTCTTCTTTTTCTTCTTCTTCTTCTTATCATCAGGATTAGACTCGTCAAGTGTAGTCTCATAAAAAAACAAAAAACAAAAACAAAAAAAGAACAAAAAAAACTTAGCGGCAGGTTACATCTAAGTGAGACGGATATAAATTTCAATAAAGTTGTTTTAAAAGAAAAAAAAAATAAAGTGCATTCATATAGAGTCTAGCATCTTTCCCATAGTGTTGCTCAAAGCGCGAGTAGCATCAAAAGTGTAGGCGAGACGGACTCACATTATACATGTAATAAAAATATTATGGCACCCTCAGAGTCCTAGATCCTATTGATAGCACTTTGAGTCTCTCTGTGGTGGCACGTTACATCTAAGTGGAAGGACATAATCATTATTTAAATAAGCAAATAGCGAAAAGTCTAGCATAACGGACACAGTCATATTATATTAAAAAGGTTAGCGGAACGTCGCGTCTCGGTATGGTGGGAAACATGGACGTATACAGAATAGCTCCATGATGGGAAACACTAAGTCCATATCGAGGCAGCTGTGGCAAGTAATATAACACCTATAAAATAGATAAATAAATAAAAAATAAACCTAAAAAGTCTATATGATCTGTTGGTATTGGTGTAACAATGACAAGCACACTATCCCATGCCATAATTATTGTCCATTTAATTGAACATCTTGCCGACATTTCAACCAGTCATTGCATGATTGTACAGCATGCAAACACACACTCACACAGACACATACACACACATTTACACACACACGTACACGTACACAAACACATATAGATCTACACAAATGCCACGCATCCGCAGACAAAAGATAACATTGGCACACACAAATTATTTCTCAGTTTCTCAAAATTGGCGTAGGTTTTTTCGGAGGGGAAGTGTCTAGGCTTCCACGTCGTCTCCCTGGATTTCGCGCATTTCTGGCATTAATGGGCGGAGTAGTGAGTGGAATGCATGGAACCTCAACATTAAAGTCTGTTAGGAAATCAAGCATCGCTATTGTGAAAGGGGAGGCCGGTCTCTCTTTGGTATCGTTGTGTACATGAACCACCATTTTCTTGTCCTTCTTGTCCTTCTTGTCCTTCTTGTCCTTCTCGTCCTTCTTCTTCTTCTTCTTCTTCTTTTTCTTCTTCTTTTTCTTTTTCTTCTTGTTTTTCTTTTTCTTTTTCTTCTTCTTCTTCTTCTTTTTCTTTTTCTTCTTTTTCTTCTTCTTCTTCTTCTTTTTCTTCTTCTTCTTCTTTTTCTTCTTCTTCTTCTTTTTCTTCTTCTTCTTCTTTTTCTTCTTCTTCTTCTTTTTCTTCTTCTTCTTCTTTTTCTTCTTCTTCTTCTTTTTCTTCTTCTTCTTCTTTTTCTTCTTCTTCTTCTTTTTCTTCTTCTTCTTCTTTTTCTTCTTCTTCTTCTTTTTCTTCTTCTTCTTCTTTTTCTTCTTCTTCTTCTTTTTCTTCTTCTTCTTCTTTTTCTTCTTCTTCTTCTTTTTCTTCTTCTTCTTCTTTTTCTTCTTCTTCTTCTTTTTCTTCTTCTTCTTCTTTTTCTTCTTCTTCTTCTTTTTCTTCTTCTTCTTCTTTTTCTTCTTCTTCTTCTTTTTCTTCTTCTTCTTCTTTTTCTTCTTCTTCTTCTTTTTCTTCTTCTTCTTCTTTTTCTTCTTCTTCTTCTTTTTCTTCTTCTTCTTCTTTTTCTTCTTCTTCTTCTTTTTCTTCTTCTTCTTCTTTTTCTTCTTCTTCTTCTTTTTCTTCTTCTTCTTCTTTTTCTTCTTCTTCTTCTTTTTCTTCTTCTTCTTCTTTTTCTTCTTCTTCTTCTTTTTCTTCTTCTTCTTCTTTTTCTTCTTCTTCTTCTTTTTCTTCTTCTTCTTCTTTTTCTTCTTCTTCTTCTTTTTCTTCTTCTTCTTCTTTTTCTTCTTCTTCTTCTTTTTCTTCTTCTTCTTCTTTTTCTTCTTCTTCTTCTTTTTCTTCTTCTTCTTCTTTTTCTTCTTCTTCTTCTTTTTCTTCTTCTTCTTCTTTTTCTTCTTCTTCTTCTTTTTCTTCTTCTTCTTCTTTTTCTTCTTCTTCTTCTTTTTCTTCTTCTTCTTCTTTTTCTTCTTCTTCTTCTTTTTCTTCTTCTTCTTCTTTTTCTTCTTCTTCTTCTTTTTCTTCTTCTTCTTCTTTTTCTTCTTCTTCTTCTT
>RQTK01000730.1:179199-194199 GCA_003991915.1 Elysia chlorotica
ATAATAATAATAATAATAATAATAATAATAATAATAATAATAATAATTATAATAATAATAATAATTATAATAATAATACAAGAATCTTTATATCGGCGTTTTAAATGACTGATTATTTATGTTAACTGTGAATAAAAGATAAACAATAATCCAAGCTGGAATGTTTTTCAAGATGCCCATAGTATTTTTCAAACGATGACCCCCCATGTTTTAGTTGCTACTGACCAGAGCGAAAGTCCGACTCATCCGACACCTTGAGACCCGCCTCGCCGGAATAAACCGCGTTTGTTGCGCCATCAGTAACACTACACCGGAAAATTCCAGTCTCCTGTAATTAATGATTTAAAGAATTTAAAATAGTGTCATCAGTAACACTTAACTGGAAAGTTCTAGTCTCCTGTAATTAATTATTTAAAGAATTCAAAATAGTGTCATCAGTAACACTACACCGGAAAATCCCAGTCTCCTGTAATTAATTATTTAAAGAATTCAAAATAGTGTCATCAGTAACACTACACCGGAAAATCCCAGTCTCCTGTGAATTAAGGATTTAAAATATCCTTAGAATTCATGGGTAAAGTTACATTGGCAAATCCCAGTCTACTTTGAATGAAGGATTTGAAATACACGCTGTGTTTCTAAAAGTCTCCGATAGAGGAAATAAGCGCGTTGTGAAAAACAACAAATTCTTCTAAAAATAAAGATATTATAAAGATATCCTTGAGGAAAATATAAGACATCTTTTTTTTCTAGTTTAAGAGTAAGCCGGGTGTGACATTGCTTACACGTAGGCTACATAGTATTGTTCACCAAATCGGCTGTTTCTGGCTTGGAGAAACTACTAGAAACTACTCGGTTTGATTAGTCTTTTCCAATCAGCTCGTACACATGTTGTGCTGGCACCTTCTAATATTGATCTACACACCTTCCGTTTCAAAATAATAAAGATCAAAGCTTTTACCTATTGAAACTTTAGGAAATTCCCTAAAATAGTGCGTACACAAGGAAGAGACCAAAAGTTGTGCGATGTGAAAAAGTTAAGAAGAGAGAGGGCGAGTAGTGTTAATGAATAATTATGTAAACTACATTCCGGACCTTTCTTGATATAGCTAGATAGACCTAGAGATTTCTAGGTCCATGCAGAGCGCAGTAGAGTGATAGAAGAATGATTGGAGTTGCTGTTGTTGTTTTTTGTAGAGAGGAGTATTTTATACTTCTGATCATGTTCTAACATCTTGCCACAACGGGCGCTGTTATTTTGCTGTTGTTAATATCCATTATAGATCTAGATAATTATCAAGTACTGATTTAGATCTGGGCATTCTTGAGTTGTCTTCTTAACCCTCAGACAGGTTGTTTATTGATAAAGTTAAATTATTGCGTATCTACCAAGGATTTCTATCATTATTTTGTTATTATTGATAAGATAGCGCCAGACTATACATGAATTACAATTATTCGACAATTGACCGACAACAGGGACCCACTTTATCGAATAAACGTCACATTGTGTATAATACACACGTCTTGAGATAAAAACTGCTTTTGTTCTTATCTTAATACCTCGAAGTTAATTGTCATATTTTAACGAAGGGACCTTCGTTCATCTGTAGATCAAAAAAAGGTTAAGATAATCTCTTCATTGAGATATTAAAATATTGTAATGACGCAGGCCCCTGTTTGTTTACCGGTGTGCCAGATAGCTAAATAGGTAAGTGCTGTGGATTGTAGAACTAGATGTCTGAGGTGTACATCTTATATAGTTCCGTGGTCTTTGCGTAAGATTAATAATATTAATTTAATTAATGAATAACATTATCTTGAAAGCATGAAATGATAATTGATTTTCACTTTTAGGCCTACTTACAACAATTACTAAGCACCATCCAAAACTATATTACAAAGTTTTAATCAATAATTATATCCCAGTACCACCCCCCCCCCCCAAAAAAAAAAAAAAAAAAAAAACCTTTTCAAACACCTAAATCAAACAACTCTTACAAGAACATGATACATAAGGATATTTTTTTTCTATCACGCCCAACCTCTTTTGTGACAGCTGGTATCCTGATGTCAATGCGCATGTGCAGACTGTCCACAGATCGATCAAATTCTGGGCGTGTCCCAACATTACTGAACAGCCAGTTCCGGTGTGGAGGGGGTTTCTAATAATAGACGTATATGAAAAAAATGGATATATGCATAAAGGTATAACAATAATCAAACATACTATACAAATAAAGGATGCCATATAAGACAAATCAGGTCCGAGAAAAATAAAATCATCTCCAACTTTAGATTTCTATAGAGCGAGCACTAACAAAAAAGATATCACCACCACCAACGCAACAGCAATGATGCCACCACCACCACCATTACCACCACCACCAACGCAACAGCAATGATGCCACCACCACCATTACCACCACCACCACCACCACCACCACCACCATTAGGTAGATGGATGGATAGAAAGATCGATAGATAGATAGATGTTGAAACAAATGTAAAATATACCACCACCACCAACAACCACCACAACCACCACCACCACCATCACCACCACCACCACCACCACTATCACAACCATCACCACCATCACCACCACCATCACCACCATTACCACCACCACCACCACCACCACCACCACCAACAACAACAACAACAACAACAACACCAACAACAACACCATCAGCAATACCATCAACACCACCAAGAAAACCAATATCAACAACGAGACCATCACCACCAACAGCTACATTTAATGATTTAGTACACCACGCACCGTATACATCCTGTCTGAGCTAGCTTGGTAGCGCGAGACCGTGATGAAGTCGCTGTCCGGGAGGTGGAAGGGCAGGAACTGGACCTCTATGGACGACACAGAGAACGGCAGCATTGGAGCGCGGGCCAGGAGCCGCGGGACACACGAGATGTTCACGGAACCGCCGGGACGCTGGTGGTTCTCGCTTGGGTTGAGCACGGACCTGTCGTAGTCTGGTGGGATCGATAGTTGAGTTGGTTTAACGCCCAACGTCAGCACTATATAGGCTAATTTGTGAACGGACCCCAAGACTGGTTTGAAAGGTAGCCAAATTGGCTGACGTCCAACATCAGCGCTATATAGGCTATATTGTAAAATAAGCTCACCTCTTACTTTAATGCTATCAACCAAAAAAGGTACGCCCAGTAGACGGGAGTTCATTGTGGCTGCGATGTAGTTGTAGTTGAGTTGGTTTAATATCCAACATCAGCACTATATAGGCTGTATTTTAGACGGGCCCAAAGACTGACAGGTTTGCGAGGTAGCCAAGATGGTTTAACGTCCAACATCAGCACAATATGGGGTATATTGTGGACGGGCTCCAAGACTGACAAGTTTGCGAGGTAGCAGAGCTGGTGTAACGTCCAATATGAGCACTATATAAGCTATATTGTGGTCGGGCTCTTAGACTGGTTTGAAAGGTAGCAGAGCTGGTGTAACTCCCAATACCAGCACTATATAGGCTACATTGTGGACGGACCCCAAGACTGACTGGTTTGCAAGGTTGCCGAGTTGGTTTAACATCCAACATCAGCTCTATATAGGCTATATTGTAAAATAAGCTCACCTCTTACTTTAGTGCTCTCAACCAAAAAAAGGTACGCCCAGTAGACGAGAGTTCATTGTGGCGGGATCGAGTAGTTGAGTTGGTTTAACATCCAATATCAGCACTATATAAGCTATATTGTGGACGAGCCCCAAGACTGACACGTTTGAGAGGTAGCCGAGTTGGTTTAAGGTCCAACATCAGCTCTATATAGGTTATATTGTGGACGGACCCCAAGACTGACACGTTTGCGAGGTAGCAGAGTTGGATTAAGGTCCAACATCAGCACTACATAAGCTATATTGGGGAGAGGCCCTAAGATTGATAGGTTTGCGAGGTAGCAGAGTTGGTTTAAGGTCCAACACCAGTACTATATAGGCTACTTTGTGGACGGGCCCCAAGATAAGCAATAAGTATACAAGAAACAATGTGAGTTTGCCAAAAAAGACAAAACGTGAGGACCTCTGAAGTGCTCACACGGTGAACTGTTGTTGATGTTGTTGAGTTAGTTTAAGGTCAAACATCAGCACTATATGGGCTATATTGTGGACGGGTCACAAGAATGACGTTTGACAATTTCATGTGTTGCCACAATCAAGACTAGGCGGGGATACCATTACTCCTGTCTCAACCGGTCACATTAAACGGACACCAATCCAATCAGTAGGGAGAAAAATCGCGAAACTGCCGTAACATTGGTTGTTTTTGACCGTTTCAATACGGAACTGTCAGTCATATTGATATCTATCCAACCAGCATGGGCGATTTACGACAAATAAATTTGCTCGCTCATGGATTCGAACCGGATGCCTTCCAATTTCAAAGCCCCAAAGAATTAGCGTTACAGCACAGCTTACTAGATCTGGATCTAGAATCTAGTGTTTATATTAAAACTGAGATAGAACGAGTAAAGTATTGAAGTAAGTAAAGTATTATATCAGTTTATTCCGTTTCACGTTATTCACTCCGGTTGTTATTTTAGTATTTACGTCAGCCTGGGTCTAAATCATTGTTTTACGGATCAATCATATGAAACATGAAAGAGTTAGCGTTAAAATACCAGACTCACCTGTAGCGGTCAGTGAAGCGTCCAGGGGGAGAGGAGTAGGATGGATATGCCCAACAGCCGGCTCGGCCACGCTCACAGTCAGAGTGGTGTAGCTGGACCTTGAAGTCTTGGACAGGGAGTCGTCTAGCTCACCGACCAGGGCGTCACATCTAGGGTACAGTATGGGGGGGGGGGGGGAGAGGGGGGAGAGTGGGGAGGGGATGGGGAAGAGGGAGATGGGTTGGGTTGGGTTGGTTTAACGGCCAACAGCAGCACTATATAGACTATATTGTGAACGGACCCCGTGACGGACGTCTGACAATTTTATGTGCTGCCACACACGAGACAGTGCGGGGATACCATGACTCTTGTCTCAGCCGGTCACATTATACTGACATCGACCCAATCAGTAGGGAACGCAACAGCCAGGATTCGAACTCGGGACCTTTTGCGTCGGAAGCCGATGTTCTACCCCTGGACCATCGCGCCCCCCGGAAGAGGGAGATTGATAGATAGAAATATAGATAAATAGATAGATAGATAGATAGATAGATAGATAGATAGATAGATAGATAGATAGATAGATAGATAGATTGATAGATAGATAGATAGATAGATAGATAGATAGATAGATAGATAGATAGATAGACAGATAGGTAGATAGACCAAGACACCTCGGTGCATGATATTTATTATTACCATCGTCATAGATAAACAACAAACCAAAAACAAAACCAAAAAGCAGCAAAATCACTAATCTGTGCCACTTCATGTCCCTCTAGAAAGTTCTAGTCTTAAATGTCTGTACACACTGAGAGTATCTTTCATGTGTATTTTTATTGTGTTTTTCTTTTCTGTTTACACGACTTTGATTTACAACTTCTATTTATGAATTATAGTACAAAATCCATGATAGGTAAAAGCCGAGGCATCTTTAATACAGGTTTAGTCATCGAATATGCCCATGTCAACGCATTAATGAATAAAAAGAATAAGGATATAATATTTCTTTTAAAATGTAATCAGAGTTAGGACAGAAAGGTACTCAGAGAGTAATTTATGTTCAGCTTTTAATCCTACTAGCCCAAGAATGTCAAATGCCCCAACCGTTCATTCTAGTTTAACGATATAACTCACGTTAACTCTAATTGCATAAGTGTGTTTACACCGATGACTTATTATTATTAAGACTGTTATTTTAAGAAAGCCGACTGACCTGTAAATACCACTGTCCTGTGGTTCCACCTCCGCTATGGCCAGTCCGACCCAGGCTGTCCATATGTTGGTCAAGTCCTTGTTGAGCGCAGCGCCTCGCGCGTAGATTTTCCACTTGGGTGGTTCTTTGATCTGGAACAATAGGGAGCATGATTTTACTTAACTAGTCCACGTAGGAATTTTTTTCACTTCACATAATAAAGCAGATGTTCACAGAGTATGAAAGTGTACACACATTCGCATACAAATTAACACCGTGCAGTATCCATTAAAAGAATTCAGTAATAGTAGTAGTAGTAGTAGTAGTAGTAGTAGTAGTAGTAGTAGTAGTAGTAGTAGTAGTAGTAGTAGTAGTAGTAGTAGTAGTAGTAGTAGTAGTAGTAGTAGTAGTAGTAGTAGTAGTAGTAGTAGTAGTAGTAGTAGTAGTAGTAGTAGTAGTAGTAGTAGTAGTAGTAGTAGTAGTAGTAGTAGTATAAGTTGTAGTAGTAGTTGTAGTAGTATCTCCAGTCTCTGGTAATAGTACTAAAACAATTTTGTTCTTCAATGAACTTGTGACCAACTGGGTATTTGACAAACTGAGTACACGGAATGTGACAAACTACGCATGTGACAAACTAGACATGTGACAAACTGGGCATGTGACAAACTAGGCATGTGACAAACTAGGCATGTGACAAACTAGGCATGTGACAAACTAGGCATGTGACAAACTAGGCATGTGACAAACTAGGCATGTGACAAACTAGGCATGTGACAAACTAGGCATGTGACAAACTAGGCATGTGACAAACTAGGCATGTGACAAACTAGACATGTGATAAACTAGGCATGTGACAAACTGGACATGTGGCAAACTGGGCATGTGCCAAATTGTGCATGTGACAAACGTGGCATGTGACACACTTGGCATGTGACAAACTGGGCATGTGACAAACTAGGCATGTGACAAACTAGGCATGTGACAAACTAGGCATGTGACAAACTAGGCATGTGACAAACTAGGCATGTGACAAACTAGGCATGTGACAAACTAGGCATGTGAATCCCAACCATTCTCAGTGAGTCCCTACTTATCCCAACCATTCTCAGTGAGTCCCTACTTATCCCAACCATTCCCAGTGAGTCCCTACTTATCCCAACCATTCCCAGTGAGTCCCTACTTATCCCAACCAGTCCCAGTGAGTCCCTACTTATCCCAACCAGTCCCAGTGAGTCCCTACTTATCCCAACCATTCCCAGTGAGTTCCTACTTATCCCAACCATTCCCAGTGAGTCCCTACTTATCCCAACCATTCCCAGTGAGTCCCTACTTATCCTAACTCACCGCCCTGTAGATCTGGTGCTCCTCCAAGCTGCCGTTTGTGTGGATCAGTTCCACCAGGGTCATGGCGGGATCCTTGGGATTGCAGCCTGCGTGGGAAAGTCTGCGCAGGCGCAGAGCCCACACGACCTTGACCTTCCTGGAAAAGCCTACCACGAAAGCGTCGCATTGAATCTTAACCCTGTCTCCCCGCTTCTTATGCAGTTCGTAACGCCTCTTTGTCGGCTCCTCGGGGGCATTCAATGCCTTGAACGGGAACCCTGTGGTATAAAAGTTAGAGCATGATGTACACACAAGAAAGAGGGGAAGGGGCGAGTGGCGCATTTGGTAGGGCGTTGGTCACCAAATCGGGAAGTCCTCGGGTCGAAACCCATAGTTGGGACAATTTTCCTATTCAATTTTGCCCCTAATGGTTTGGTCGGTATAAGGTAATATGAGACTTCTATAATATAGAAATCTGGTAAACCTGCCACTCTCGTGTTTGGCATCACGTAAAATCAGCAGTTGCTAGTCTGGGGACCCATCACCGTATAAGGTCCTAATTCAAAGCCTAGAAACGTGTCAAACTAGGAGAAGTGGAAGGGGCAAGCTGACTCAAGTGATTGGGTGTTGAACTTCTATTGGGAAGATGTCCGGTTCGATCCTACAATCCTACAAAATTTGTTTGTCGTATTCCGCCTCCTGCTGGTTGGGTCGGTGTCAGCATTATGTATAGAAAGTTTTCTGGTCAGTCCTAAAGGAAGTGTATGCCGCAAGCACTACATAATGACACAGTATCCTATAGTTTTAGATACGTGTATGCGTAATTACTTAGAAAAGAAAAGAATACGAGATCAATGTATGATTCCAACCTCGAGCGTACACGTTTCATGACCTTCATAACGATAAAACTGCATCATTTCTTAACTAAAAGCTTAGTAAAGATTGATCCTTTATAAAACAGATATTAGTATACATCACACAGTTACCACCACGATCATTGGGGGGGGGGGGGTGGAGCATGACTTAGGGGCGCTAATTTCCCAATCAGGAGGTCCCTGCTTCAAAACGGACAGTCGGTTACTAATTTATACGTCAGATTTTCCCCCCTACCGGTTGAGTCGGTGTCACTAGGATATGATGTAACTGACTGATACAGGAGTCAATGTATCCCCGCACTGTCTCTGTGTGGCAGCACGGAAAATTGTCAGACGTTAGTCTTGCGACCTGTCCACATTAAAGCCTATATAGTGCTGACTTTAAACGATAAGCGAAAAATACGATCATACCAAAGCTCATTAACATTAAAGCATATATAGTGCTGACCTTTAGACGGTACGGGAAAAATCCGATCATACCAAAGCTCATTAACATTAAAGCCTATATAGTGCAGACTTTAAACGATAAGAGAAAAACACGATCATACCAAATCTCATTAACATTTAAGCCTATATAGTGCTATATATAAGCAAAAACACGATCATACCAAAGCTCAACTGCTGAAAGCAAGCGAGGAGGGCCAGAACCCGCACTAGCCCAGCATAGCCATGGAAGAGCCTGGCCCACGCCATACCAAGCCTGTCATTGGTCAGTATGCTCTTCCATCATGTGATTTCTGTCTTTGGCTCCTGCATATCAGAGAGAAAAGAAAGTAAGAACTCCAGGGAATTTGAATGAAAAACAATTGTACGGTACAACGACATATTAAGCGCCTACGATAAATGCCTATTGTAGCGAGATCTTAGGATAAAGTGAACAACCTTCCAGAAGTGAATGTTATAGCAGCTAAATAAAATTGTCATGTCTTGTATATAAATTGATTTTATACAACATATAGAGCCCTTCAGAATCAAGATTATGCAAAGATAAAAATATTAAAGATAAATAGGCCCAGAACAGGGCCTCCAAAATAGAAGGCCAAGTCACCGAATTGAACGATTTTGGCACACAAAAGATACAAGTGATTTTATTTCCTTTAATTTCAAGCATAGGTAGGACACAGTGATACTTGGAGAGTATTTTTCAGCCCACACAATCAGCCTACACTGCAAATTGTAAACTGTCTTATCTTTGTGCGCACTTTTTGGATTATTTTTGAAAATTCATAAATGACCGTATATTTGATATCTATTGTTGCTAAACAAAAGGTGCGCAATGCGATGCGAGGATGTTCAAAATATAGCTCACTTTGATTCTTGCTGCAAATTTATGTATATTTCGGTGACTTTGCCTTCTATTTTTTGGACGCCTTGGCTTAGAATTATGCGCTATGCATTGCAAACATAATTATTTCTATGCTAAATCTAGATGAATGATAGAAAAAATCAGACCCAATTCAAAGCTTGAGAATAATGATTAAGTCCTTAAGTACTAAAAAGATGCTTTATGGAGTTCTTCGTTATGGAGATGTAGAAACCAGCAATGTCTTTATACATAGCATATAGGAACCGAATAGTTCTAGGTTTTCCATTCCTTACCGTGGAAAGTTGTACAAAAGAAGCCAAGGCTGAAATGAAGCCAGAATCTAAAGAACAAGGCTAACCTAAAAATCAGCGTGCACATGTTTCAATACATCATTATTTCTTGTTTTGGTCTATATTGATAAAATATCGCATAAAAGTTTTCCCACTATCACAAACTGATTATTTTGGCCTAGGTTACGATCATTTTGGGAAGTCTAAACAAGCTCAAAGGAAAAATCGTCTAGACCTATCATTGTTTTATCAATATCCTCCTCTATGGTGATCAACTTCTAAATTGGTGCGCAACGTATTTTTCTGGTCCGTTCCGGTGTGTGTAGGCGCATTAACGACAGCGTAAAAACAAAAAACAAAAAACTGTGTACGCACCGAGCGTGTAAATTTAATTTTGAAGGTGACGGCTCTGAAGAAGATTTGGCTCAAAAGTGGCATAGAAATATCGAAAATGCCTCACATTCTTCATTTTAATGAGGCTGACCTCTTTCTAAAAAAATCACGTGATGCTTGTAAGTCGGATAATGAAAAAAGATGTATTTAAATAGGTCTATGCTCTAGCCCAATCAGAAGATTGTTTTAAAAAAATACAACTATCATGTGATTTTGTTCACTTTTTTATGAGAAAGATGCCACCCTATTTCAATGAAATTGAAAATAAGCCAAGGCGTCCAAAATAGAGAAAAAGTCGGAACGCCATGAAATAAAACCGTCATTTGAAGACGAACGAAAGAAAAAATAACGAAATCAATCTTATTACCATCGTGTAGATCAAGTACCTTTTTGAAAAGTCTTAATGGAACTATCTAAATACATGAAAATATACACTATTTTGAATATGGCATTAAAAACCCTCACTCTAACTCGTAGGGCTCACAGCTAACCGGACCGGAAACAAAAATGCCAGAATCTTCAACTTGATGAAGGCGGGCATACACCAAAGAAGAAGAAGAAGAAGAAAACAACTCAAAAAGTTGATCATAGCATGAGCAACCTTTGTATTTCAACCAATAGTATAGATCTATTAATGCATTTGCGCTTTGGAGGTGCTGTTTACAAAATCATTATCACCTCTAAGGATTAACTGTTCACATAAAATTTCTGACAGTTTCACATATCTGACCTTAGAAGGGCATGATGGCCGACGGAGGGAAGGACAAATATACTAGTGGATGAAGTTCTGCCTAAGTTATTTACTGAAGGTATAAGCACACGAATTTAGCTTAAAAAGAGGACCCACAAGCTAGAAGCAGCAGCAAGATAATGCAGCACCTCTTTCATGAAGTGCAAATGCATGTTTTAGTTCCTTTCAAATTTGATAAATCTTCGCAGTATATCCAGGATCTTCGTGAAAGCAGTATAATGTGATCGACTGGGACAGAGCCATGGTATCCCCGCGCTGTCCCTGTGTGACAGCACGTAAACTTTTCAGACGTTAGTATCGGGATCCGTTCACAATATAGCCTATTTAGTGCTAGCATTGGACGCTAAGCAATAGCAAGAAAACATAAATTATTCTTAACCTGAAGCCAAAGACGATGTATAGTATTGTCTTTATGTTTTGTTTTGTTTCAGAGAAAGAGTTTCTTCAACTTCTTCCCGTCCTCGGGTAGAACATCGGTTTCCGACGCTAAAGGTCCGGGTTCGAGCACTAGCGATTGCGGCGCTCCCTCTGGTTGGGTCGGTATCAGTTTAATGTGACCGGCTGAGACAGAAGTCATGGTATACTCGCCCTGTCTCGTGTATGGTAGCACATAAAATGGTCAGACGTCAGTCTTGGGCCCGTCCACAATAAAGTCTTTCTAGTGCTGATGTTGGACGTTAAACCAACTCAACAACAAAATCCTTATCATGTGGAGAAGAGATTTTACCCATCGCACCAATAGTTGATGCGGCCGAGTCTGCTTCTTCGGGTGCAACAGAATTCCCGACTCACTCGGCTTTCGATAGGAGTGGCTAAGTTGTTCTTGTTTTTTTGTTGTGTTTTTTTTTCGAGGGAAGTGGCTTTGTATCCGAATTCCCTGGTTCGAACCTTAATCAAGCCACTTTGTTTCCCATAATGTGAACGGCTGCGACAGAGTCATGGTATCCCCGCACTGTCTCTGTGTGTGGTAGCACTTTCAGTTTACTCAGCTCACTCAGCAACAATAATTTTTCTAACTGTTTTTAATATTCCATTGATAAAGTTCACTGCGGCTCACGGTTAAGGTTTTTGTCTTCCTCTCTCTTTTGAGGACTCGATGGAAACTCGTGCATTTCTAGCTGATCTAAGTTCTATTAACACTGTTGATACACTGTCTTGAAGTTCAGATCGTTATTATTAGAAAGATTGAGGTTTTTTGTTTTTTCTGTCTTATTGCTTAAAAAACAAACAAAGGATCATTCCATCATTGCCATCAATTTAAAGCACACATAGTATTGATCAGATTATTTGTGTGAAGGGGCTATCTAAAAGTGAACAAGTGTGAAAGAACCAGGTGGGGTGGGTGCAAACTGTCGCCAGTGAAAGAGTTAATTCGAGACAAACATTAAAACTATGGAGATGAAAAGTATACAAAGTGTTAAATAAAAAGCAACAAAAACAACAATAACAACAACAACAACAGCAGCAACAACAACAACAACAACAACAACAACAACAACAACAACAACAACAACAACAACAACAACAACAGAAACAGCAATAGTAATAGCAGTATGTGAGGAAATTTTAGTTATATTTTATTGATGTACTTTATAATTACGTGTTGCCAATAATAGTGTAGTCGGCGAATTTCGGTACGAGAAAGAAAGCGTGCATGTTGTATTTTTATAAACGGGACCGAGGCAGGAGCTGATTGCAGCTAGTCTGCCTCATTCTCTTTACATAGTTAAGGGATTCACTATTATTTCCAGAGGAGGTGTATTACGCGTGTCAGTGGGACTCCCTGTATCCAGAACTCTAGTATATATTTGGTGAAGAAATACTTGCCTTTGAAAGGCGTTCTGTGAGTTTATACTTGCCTGAGAGAGGCTAACTGTGAAGTTATATTGCCGTGTAGTGACGTGATTATTATATAATAATTATATCATTACTTAACATCTTGTACTTGTATATATTTGTGAATATCATTTAAAGTTTAAACGCTGGTTCCTATAATTTGGGATGAATTATATTTCGAACTGACAACTTTCGGTAGCCGTTTGCTATTTTCCCCATTATCTGTCTTGTCCCTTGTAACTCCCTTGCCCCGCACAGTCCTAACACCTGGAGGGGACGCAATTTTGCCCTATCACAGTGAAACAACAACAACTGAACTAGCAATCAAAAAGACGAATAAAAATTCATGCAAATAAAACGGTACTAGAGTAAACATTCTTTATTTTTATTATCTTTACGAACGTAATATACCTCTTTAGATACCCATATCTGGCGTATTACAGAAGTAAAGTGTGGCCATACGTGCACCGGGGAGATGGAATTGTTATCAGCTTTTCGGTTTTATTTTAAGCATAACTTGTCTAGTATAAGACAATTATATCCAGTACCAACCAAGGAGATGACATTGTTATCAGCTTTTCGGTTTTATTAAAATTAGGCATAACTTGTCTAGTGTAAGACATTAATATCTCCAGTATCATTTTCCATATCAAAATACTGTAATGGCACACAAAAATAACTTCACCATTTTAGGATTGATGCATTGAAATCGTTAAGGTTAAGAAAAGAACAAAACGAAACAAAAAACAAAAGCACGTGATCATAATACTAAAATGTGTATTATACTTTTATTACAAAAGGGTAAAGGATAAGAAATTGAAGCTGCATGGATAACAATTATTAATAAATGCATACAAATATATAGGAATGGTAGAAAAAAACAAGGCTTTACGAAGAGGTAATGTTGCAAAGCTTGTCTATATGCATTCATTGTTTATTTGTAAAGATCAACGGAGAAGCACAATGAACATACAAACGTTAGGCCTATACCTTTATTCCGTAGCAAAGTAGATCTAGTCTGTGTAATAAATAGGTAGCTGTTTTTGCTTTGTTTTTTGAAGGAAAATACTATGTTCTGTTCAAAACAAAATGTACTAGGTAGCCTACTTAAAATAATCCTGCGTTGTGAATAGTCTGTGAGAAAATGCACCACGTAGGCTCGGTGAAAAAAAATTCTGTCATATAAATAATCAGCGGAGAAATGCGTTAAGCGCAGAAAATACGACCATGGAGTCCTGTTTTAAGAATATGCAGTGGGAATAAATGCAATAGGTTCTGGAAAAAGTCTTATGTCCTATATTTTCAACAGGCACTGGGAATAAAATGCACTAGGTGCTGTTTATAGTCCTTGTGTGTGTGTCAATCAGCGGGAAGATGCATCAGATACAGAAGATATATTCGAATCTTATGAATAGACAGTAGGAACAAAGCAATAAGTAAAGAAACTAGTGCTGCATTAGAAAAAAGTAGCGATTAATAAAAAATAATAAAAAAGTATACATGCACAAGCGATCGTCAGTACAATGTCGCGGTAAACCTTCTTTTTATTATATCTTCAGACGAGTCCTAAGCTTAGCACAACTTTTACCTCCTAGGCTCACATATTTAGAATAGTCAGCAGGGTACTGAACCTTTATGGAAGATAACCATGCACTAGATGCCGAAAATAAGCTTAGTTCAGTGCTTTTAAAAGGTAGTGGGAATAAAAGCACTAGGTCCTGAAAATAACTGTATGTTATGGAAATCCTGGCGGCGGCGGTGGCGGTGGCGGGGCCGGCTCTGATGTCTCTGATGTCTCTGATGGCTCTGATGGCTGGGATGGCTGTGATGCTGAACCATTCAACGATTGCGGCGACTCTGGTGGATTCGACGTTTTCGGCTCATCGCCACGACAGCCCAACAGCTTGCAGATTTGTCTTCCCGCCAGCCATGTGAAGAGCAACATTAGCAAACTGATCACCACTATTGTGACAATGCAGGCTGTGCTTTCGTTACTAGAAGTTACTACGAGATGTAGAGACAAAGAAAAATAATGTGTTCGCTCAAAATCGTTGGGTTTATCTTCATTCAAGTATGGCTGTATGTATATTTACTTTAAACACTACGAGGTGTAAAGACAAAGAAACATAATGTGTTCGCTTAAAATCATTGGGTTTATCTTCATCCAAGTATGGCTGTATGTGTATGATCTACTTTATAAAATAAAAGCAAGATTTAGTTTACGTTGCCTATGCTTTGCAAAGATTCCGTGACATATACGGAGGCACTAGTTACGATTCGCATCTCAAACCTAGTGCTCGTCTGCCGGAGCACTATTTACTGAGCTATCTGGCACGTTATTCAGATGTGTCCGCATGGAGTTAAGAGAGAAAATGGATACAACACTAGAAAGG
>RQTK01000730.1:197400-222584 GCA_003991915.1 Elysia chlorotica
GGGGAGAAGGGGATGTAGTATAGGCTGAGATATAAAAAAAAAACAGAAATTTAAAAAAAATAAGAAGGCAAAATCACTGAAGTGATAAAAGAACATGCAGAAAAAGTAAGCTAAAAGTGAGATTTAGAAAAATTTTAATCTCTTCGACCTGTAAGAGCAGTTTGCATTGTTGTTGGGTAATTAGTAGAGTGACAAAAAAAGGCTAAGTGTCATTGTGCCCTCACTATGATAAAACTGTTGTAGAAATAGGTGAGTTTTGCCCTTTCAGTGCAAGAAATATATGCTTTCGATATGGTGACTTGATCTTCTATTTTTTAATCATGAAATGTATCACTTCATCTTTATTGATTTAATATTACATTTATTGAGACCATAATACTTAATGCTCCATACTACCATTTGATTGTCAATGACTAGTTTTAAAAGGACAGAGGGTTGATACCCGGTTTACCATTTCCACATTTAATAAATACAGCGTAACTAAATTGTTTGTCACAAAACAAAATTGATCTAACTAGAAATTTTTGAAAAACTGTAGATTTTCTATTCGCCGCAAGAAGAGGGTTTTGAATTGTCCATTGATCATGAGATTGAAAATAGAAAATAATGTATCTTTAACAGAAGGGGTTGCGAGGTGGTCCAACGGTAGAGCTCGTGAATCTTAATTTGGATTTTGTGGGTTCGATCCTTCCTCAACCATGTCGCCTTGTTCCATGCTGGTTTTTTTTTTTTTTTTTTTTTTTTTTTTTGGGGGGGGGGTGCGATGGCTCTGGGGTAGAACATCGGCTTCCGACTCAAAAGGTCCGTGTTTCGAGTCCTGGCGATTGCCCTAACTACAGTCTGGTTGGGTCGGTGTCAGTTTAATGTTTCGGGCCTATATAGTGCTGACACCGGAAGTTAAACCAACTCAGTTACCTCGAAATCTTGTCAGTCTTGGGGCCCATCCACAATATAGCCTATATAGCGCTGACGTTGGACGTTAAACCAACAAAGCTACCTCGAAATCCTGTGAGTCTTGGGTCCGTTCACAATATAACCTATATAGTGCTGACGTTGGACTTTTAACCAACTCAGCTACCTCAAAATCCTAGATGATGGAGCTTGACTTTCTCCGACCAGATATTTTATACTTGTTAGATACTGGTTGGTGGAATTGGAACTTACCCCTATAGATCGTGTCTGATGGGTCACAGTAACCTGTTGGTAAAGAAAAAGATACCCATAACACTGTAAGCTGGGATGTGCAAATAAAAATACATTTGTACTTTTCAAAATTATTGGCGATATGTCTGACATTCTCTTTATAATTTTGTTGTTTAAAAGTACAACCATACACACTCTCCACATATCTCTCTCTCTCTCTTTCTCTCTCTCTCTCTCTCTCTCTCTCTCTCTCTCTCTCTCTCTCTCTCTCTCTCTCTTTCTCTCCCTCTCTTTCTCTCTCCCCCTTCTCCTCCTCCTTTTTTATCTTTCCAATATGATAGTTTATCCATTAATTTACAATGTGATCTTAGTAACGTTTTGACACTAAAATAATCGACTCACCACTCAAAAATAGCGAGGTTAATACCACTATAGGCCCTACAAATACGCTCAGATTGAATAAGAAGGCGATTCGGTGCCGCTGCATCTACAATTTAGGGTTTCTTATCTTACAAAGCGCAATCATTTTTCTACCATTAATTTGACCATTTCGCTAAAAGCTTATTATTTTCTAACCACCAAAGGAAAAATTTAAATACCTAAAAATTCCAGTCTTTTTCATCAATAAAAATCTATAGGTAGTAGAAAGTAGGCGTTGATTCACTATTGTCACTGACCAGAGAGGAAATCAGGATTACGAGACACTTTGAGCCCAGCCACTCCATGGTAGGTGATTCCTGTGCTTGCCTTGGTTACAGCGCACACGAAGATGCCTGTGTCCTGAATAGGAATCAAGTCACTACTTTTGTATACAGGTGCTGAGATAACATGAAGTAGCACGTGTAGTAACAGCAGAGACTACATATTTAGTGAGACGTTCCACAAACAAAAGCTCACTCTCACAGTGCTATTCATATGGGGATATATCGTGATGCGCGCTCACTCGTTGTTTTTTACTGTAATTAAAGCGGTAGAACTTGGAAACCAACAAAGAAACCAACCAACCAACTAACCAACTAACTAACTGACTAACTAACCAACTAACTAACCAACCAACTGACCAACTAACTAACTAACTAACTAACTAACTAACTAACTAACCAACTAACTAACAACTAACTAACTAACTAACTAACTAACTAACTAACTAACTAACCAACTAACTAACTAACTAACTAACTAACTAACTAACAACCAACCAACTAACTATGACTAACTAACCAACTAACTATGACTAACTATTTCACTAACAAACCAACTATCTAACTAACTAACCAACTAACTAACTAACTAACTATTTTACTAGCAAACCAACTAACTAACTAACCAATCAAACAAACTAATCAATCAAACAACCATTAAACAAGCAACCAGACAAACCTCTACAACCACGCGAGGTATTTTGATGTCAATGCGCAGGTGCAAGCTGTCCAGGTTCCGGTCATGCTTCCCATCAGTCCCCTGGTAACTGAAGTTCCACTGCCGACCCGTCGGCGGATCCTGGTATTAAAAGACATGGAGAGTGTGAGAGAGAGAGAGAGAGAGAGAGAGAGAGAGAGAGAGATTGGGTTAGAGGGGTAGATAAGTTGAGTTTGAGAGGGAGAGAGATTGAAATAGGGGGGGGGGGGAGGGAGATTGGGTTAAAACGAAAGAGGGGGAGAGATGGAAAAAGGGAGAGAGAAGAGAGATAGTATTGTATTTTTATGGCACGTCAGGGGAGAAATAGTTAGACATTGAGTTAGAGAGGGCGAGAAATAGAGATTGAGTTAGAGAGGGAGAGAGATTGAGTTAGAGAGGGAAATAGAGAGCGAGAGAGAAAGAGAATTAGAGGGTATGGGAGAGGGAGAGAGAGAAAGCGTGAGTTTGAATTGGTTGCTTCCAAAGTCAGTTCTATAATCATAGGCTACTATTGTTGGGAGAGACAGAGAGGAACAGAGAGAAAGGCATAAACAGAGAGAGAGAGAGATAGAGATAGAGGGAGAGATTGACTTAGAAGGGGAGAAAGACAGGCAGACAGACAGACAGACAGACAGACAGACAGACAGACAGACAGACAGACAGACAGACAGACAAACAGATAGATAGACAGACTGACAGACAGTCAGATAAACAGATAGGAAGATGGAACGAAAGAGAGAGGTGTGACTTACATAAAAATGTGAAGAGTGGACTCAAGAAAAAGAAAAGAGATTACACCAAAACCCTGTTTTAGCGCAATTGTTTCGACAGAAAAATGGTTTCAACTAAAAAAAGCTAATACTATTATTGTGTTAAACCAGTATTATTTCATTCTACAGATGATTTAATACTTTGATTCAGCCATGAATTTAAGTGAACCATTTTTGTTTTACTAAACTCACCAGGGGCGCCAGCTAGTCATTTCAGTACTCTGGACTGACAAGTCAGCGGGTCTGAGGTTC
The DNA here is from genome assembly GCA_003991915.1 of Elysia chlorotica. NCBI lineage: Eukaryota > Metazoa > Mollusca > Gastropoda > Plakobranchidae > Elysia > Elysia chlorotica. Next base: position 200,964 of record RQTK01000730.1, read on the forward strand.
GAATCTGACTTTTCTGGTAGTCTATCCCGTCTCCGTATAGAAATATTTCGGAAACTTATGATAGGAGACGTTGAGTTGACTTGAGTTGGTTGCTTTTAACGTCAGAACTATACAGGCTATATTGTGGACAGGCCCCAAGATCTAACGTTTCACAACTGTATGTGTTACCATTACCACACACGAGACAAGTTACGTAGGTGTGGGGAGACCCGGACTCCTGTCTCAGTCCGTCACATGATTCTGACACTGACCCAAACAGTAGGAGACCAAATCGGACAAATACGTTTTGATCAACAGTGGGTTTCAAACCGCGCACCTCTCGCTTGGGAGACTTACGCTCTAACACTTGACTCAGTCCGCCCCGCCCCCTCTCCACTCCCCTTCTTTCCTTAAGACGTTAAACTAAGGTTTCTATATACGCACCACAAGGAACTGGTTGCTATCAGTCAAGTAGGTTGCAACGGGGAGTAACTCACTCCCACCCCAGTGGAACGGCCGGAAGTTGATCTGCAGAACTGACACCCGGAACGGAAACGTCTGGACGTTGTACAGCAGACGTGGCACGCAGCTGATGTTCACAGACTCGCCCACACGCTTGTGGTTCTCCGGAGTTTCAATCACAGAGCTGTCGTAATCTGTAACATCCAGTCACAGAGTGCTATTAATAGAAATCTATGCATCGGGTCAAATTTTTTTTCAAATAGGAGAACTGCGATGCTAGTCTCATTTCAAAGTTACGTAACGTATTTAGAAGACATGAACTCTAGTTTAGTTTCAAATTAGCTGATCAAGGAAAATTGTACTGCTAATTGTAGTCTATGTAAGAAAATGTTAAGTGCGCAAGCATATTTTTTTAATAATCTGCGTCAAAAAGACACTATAACATTTTTTCTTGTTGGTCATCTCTAATGTGTTTAAAGTGAAATAACTATTTGCGAATTCTCATTCCCAACAGCACCGTTTTATAGTCTTGGTGCACCACATACTATAAAGCTTAAATCAGGTTTACCTTAAGCTTAAATCAGGTTTTACATAAAGCTTAATCAGGTTTCATCCAAAGCTTAATCAGGTTTTACCTAAAGCTTAAATCAGGTTTTACCTAAAGCTTAATCAGGTTTTACCTAAAGCTTAAATCAGGTTTTACCTAAAGCTTAAATCAGGTTTTACCTAAAGCTTAAATCAGGTTTTACCTAAAGCTTAAATCAGGTTTTACTTAAAGCTTAAATCAGGTTTTACCTAAAGCTTAAATCAGGTTTTACCTAAAGCTTAAATCAGGTTTTACCTAAAGCTTAAATCGGGTTTTACCTAAAGCTTAAATCAGGTTTGCCTAAAGTTTAAATCAAGTTTTACATAAAGATTAAATCAGGTTTTACCTAAAGCTCAAATCAGGTTTTACTTAAAGCTTAAATCAGGTTTTACCTAAAGCTTAAATCAGGTTTTACCTAAAGCTTAAATCAGGTTTTACTTAAAGCTTAAATCAGGTTTTACCTAAAGCTTAAATCAGGTTTTACCTAAAGCTTAAATCAGGTTTTACCCAAAGCTTAATCAGGTTTTACCTAAAGCTTAAATTAGGTTTTACCTAAAGCTTAAATCAGGTTTTACCTAAAGCTTAAATCAGGTTTTACTTAAAGCTTAAAAGTCAGGTTTTACCTAAAGCTGATATTGATTCTTCGATGGTCATGTGTGGAAAATTGGGGAAAGTTTCATCTTTTTCAGTCACCGTCAGCACCGTGAAGCTAGACTTTGAAATTTTAGGCTGGGAGCTGTTTTTCACGCCGACAAGAGCATCACATCTTGGATTGACAAAAAGTTAGAGTTTAGAGGACAAGGACAATATAATTATCTGGTTTACAGTGCGGTGTTATTGAGTATTAGGTCCTAAATCCAAATGCACTAATATAACTTAAGAATAACAGTAACAGTAACTGTTATTTATTTTAAAAACGACTTCTATAAGTGCATTGATTTTAAAAATTAAAAGGTGCTGAGAACAAGTTTTGTATTGGCGGTTCACTCAAGTCTGGTACTGACCACAGATACGGGGTATGATGAAACAGGCACCAACAGACCTGTATACGCCACTGTGCTCTTTCATCACATGGTCAATGGTCAGCCCAACCCAGGCCGAATGGACATTGGACTTCTCTCTGTTGAGAGCAGCGCCCCCTGCGTGTAATTTCCATCCTGGTGGTCCAACAACCTGTTTGTAAAATAATAGAAGACAGAGGGTTAAGTGTAGTAGTAGCAGCAGCAGCACTAGTAGTAGCAGTAGTAGTAGTAGTAGTAGTAGTAGTAGTAGTAGTAGCAGTAGTAGTAGTAGTAGTAGTAGTAGTAGTAGTAGTAGTAGTAGTAGCAGTAGTAGTAGTAGTAGTAGTAGTAGTAGTAGTAGTAGTAGTAGTAGTAGTAGTAGACAGCAGCAGCAGTAGTAGTAGTAGTAGTAGTAGTAGTAGTAGTAGTAGTAGTAGTAGTAGTAGTAGTAGTAGTAGTAGTAGTAGTAGTAGTAGTAGTAGTAGTAGTAGTAGTAGTAGTAGTAGTAGTAGTAGTAGTAGTAGTATCAGGAGGAGGAGGAGGAGGAGGAGGAGGACGGAGTACCTGTAGTTCTGTTCATCCACTGCAGTTGAATCAAAAGCATAAAATAGACAGACAAAAGTGACCATCTTACCGTTTGATAAAACTGGTCCGCATCGGAACTGCTGTCAACATGGCCCAGTTCCGCGAGAGAAATAACCGGATCTTTCGGGTTGCAACCGGAATCGGACAGGAGTCGCAAGCTCAACTCCCAAACGACCTTGACCTCGCTCGTGTTGAAGCCCGCTACGGCAGCGGTACAATGAACTCTGACCGTATCGCCGCGGTATTTGCTAAGAAGATACCCTCTTTTCTGAGTTATCCATTGGGGATCCTCCCCACCTTCCATCATGTTGGGAAAGGCTAAATAGATACAAGATGGAGGCATAAATTTACTTCAGTCATAGCTGAATAAGCTGACCACAAAAATATAAGATAACAGATTTTGCAGAAACAAAACAATTGCCATAAGTCAAAGATTGAGATTAAAAAAAAAAACAAGAGTTTTGATAACAAAGACACGACAGAGTCTCGTGCATATAAATACAGGAATTCGATGGTTAATTTAGAACTGTCTTTGCTTTCGATGCACAAGACATCAGAGATAAGCGAAGGATATTTTCAGCACATAGTTGAATGAACAACTCACATAGACATACCTAATGTTATATACTGAAGTCCAGCTAGAAATACCAAAGTTATCATCGTATTCTAGAGCGGGAGCCACAGCGGTTTCTTGTAACCCTATTAGATATAGGCTACATGTGTATGTGTTTATTTAACGGTGCCAGATATGAAGTACATGGTCATCCTCGACTTGGTTGGATCCATCCGAGTTTGCGCACTTGGTTCCAGAAAAAATCTTGGGCAATTTTGTATCCTGAAAAGAAAAGGGAGGAAGGAGAAAATGTTCGAGAAGATTAAGTTAAAATCATTTTTCAACATTGAATTCATAGTACCAAACCTACTATCTAACACTTTCTATTTTTAGTTTAAATACAGAAATTTAAGGACTCTTAAGGAACTCTTTCTAAATTAAAACCTTAAATATCAAAAACTGAAGTGCATCTAGACTAAATCTGTTCGTTATTAAAATTATTTAATTATATAAGTATTTAAAATAAGCCCAATTGCTTGTCACTAAATTATGACGTTTTATAGTTAGACGGGTTGACTGGTTCCCTGTACATTCATTTAAATTTTTTTTTAATATTGAGATAGAGCTTTGTCTCATTACAAAACCTTCGTCAGCTTCAGCTTTAAAACACGAAATAAAGAAGTTCTCGTTAATCGCATCGTCATTTGTATAGACTTCTATCTAGTTGTCTACATATTGATATTTCAAACAAAGAAAACAAGAAAGGGAAACCGGAAAAACACAATCAATAAATAAATTTGACGTGACACCAATGCACATAAGTGTATCAAAAGTTTCCCCCTAAGTGAAAAAAGGTTATAATTATAGTGAAAGATGGTGCGCAAGGAGCACGCAGCAAGTTGTTGGTATCATACAGCTTTTATCACAGATTTAAAAGGTTATCTATCTATCTATCGCTGTGCCGTCCCGTCTCCGAGGTGGGCTGTCATTCGGCGCCATCTTTCACGGTCCAATGCTGCTTCACAGGCTACACTCAGTCGTAACTGGGATGTCTCCTGTACGAGGGGTGTTCATTATGTCCTTAGCTTGACCTTGAAGCAGTTGTACTAGAGTAAAGAAATTTTGTGGGTAGCTAGATCATTCATGTTGAACACGGCATGCAAAATTTGGGGAAAATCGGAATTTTTTTTCTGCACTTTTTAGCGCATCAAGTAAAACAACCCCTAGGAAGTTGTCATTTGTTGTTTACAAATTGTCTGCCATGGAGGCCGTTGAATATCGCTCTGTCATCAAATTCCTTCACTTAAAAGGACAAACCCCCACGGAAATTCATCAACAGATGGTAGAAGTTTATGCTGAAAAGTGCCCTAACTACAGTACGGTGACTCATTGGGTGAGAAAGTTCAAATCTGGCTTTTTGTCAGTGATGGATGAACCTCGCGAAGGCCGGCCAACATCTGTTGTGACTGAGAAAAACGTGTCCACTGTGGAGGGACTAGTAAAGCAGGACAGGCGAATAACAGTCAAACAGTTAGCAAGTGAAACCAGGATCAGCGTAGGTTCAGTTGAAAAGATTCTTCATGATCACCTCAATCTGAACAAGGTCTCAGCTCGATGGGTACCAAGGTTATTGACCGCTGATCAGAAGAAAGAGAGGGCTGATTGTTGCAAACATCTTCTTCGGTTAGAAGCAAATGACGACTTGTTCTTTCAGAAAATTGTAACCATGGATGAGACTTGGATCTATCAATTCGATCCAGAGCCGAAAAACGCGTCTATGCAATGGAAAAGACCCTCATCGCCCCCACCAAAGAAAGCAAAGGTCACACAATCAAGTGGCAAGGTCATGCTGTCTTGTTTCTGGGACTGTGAGGGCATCATAATGACTGACTACATGGAAAAGGGGAAAACAATCACTGGAGAGTATTATTCAGGGTTGCTAAAAAGACTGAGATCTGAATTAGTAAGAAGAAGACGGGGAAAGCTTCGAAACGGAGTCCTGCTTTTGCATGATAACGCTCCTGCTCATCGAGCACGACAAGCCGTTGAGACAGCTGATCAGTGTGGCTATGAAATTCTTCCCCATCCACCATATTCACCGGATTTAGCTCCATCAGACTTCTGTCTGTTCCCAAACCTTAAGAAATCCATAAAAGGGCGCCGTTTTGAAGACATTGAAGATGCGATTTCTGCTGTGGAAGAGTGGTTTCAAGCGCAAAATGACACGTTTTACTCTCAAGGACTTTTGAAGGTCAAGGACAGGTGGCAGAAATGTGTAACTATGCAGGGTGACTATGTAGAGAAATAAATGTAAGTGTGCCAAATTTTAAGTCTCTGGGTTTATTCCTTCATTGTCATGCTAAGAACATAGTGAACACCCCTCGTATGTTGGCAAGCCACGACTGCCTCTTCCTTCCTCTACCACGCTTCCCTTCAACCTTGCCTTCCACAACTCTTTTCTGGATGCTGCAGTGTCTTCTTATATGGCATAGTATGCCAGTTTTTTTTCTTTGGATTAATTGCAGCAGTTCTGGTTTCTGCATGCCAACTTTATCCAGGACCTCCTTATTTGTCACCTTATCTTTCCAAGAAATTCTTGGTTATACGAATTCCATATCCTGTGGTTTTAATGTCCTTGGCAAGTTCACAAAACGGTAGTATGTGGCGTCGTGGCTAGTGCATCAGTTTCCGACGCAGGAGGTCCTTGGTTCAAGCCCCCGCTCTTGTGGCCGCGTTTTTCCTTGCTGTTTTAGGTCGCTATCAGCAGGCTGATAATGTGACAGACCAATTCATTTTGAATATCTTTTTTTTTTCGTTTGTGCACTTTGTGTTCTCTTTTGATGACTATAAAATTCGCACCGATATAATTACTCATTGCCCTTGCTTCGTGGGTTAACTTGAACTTAAATTAGAGTTTAACCCTTTGAGCCTTGGCGATCTGGCCATTTTGACTCTATACCTAGTCTCCTCAGTGAAAATGGTTTTTAGACCCACAGTGTATATCATCAAAATAATTGAAAATATGTGTTCACCGGTGTGTTGCTGTCAAGTTCTTAGTCCATTTTAGCTCTAGATCTACATGACTATGAAGCGTTGTTAAGTCTCAGTAAAATAAATGCTCCACCGTGTCTTGGGCTTAGAGGGTTAACTATGTTCTGTTACTCTTGGTGAATTCACATTCCTATTTTTGTTTTTCTTATTTCCTAGAACTGAAGACGTTTTGTTTGTACTTTCGATTTCGCTTGTATCAGTTCGTTACGGGGCGGTGGCACGTTATAGTTAAAAAGCATATCTACTTCAAGATCTAGGTCTGTATACAGACGGGACAATTTGGGTATCTGTTGGCTTTAGGATAAAAACACAGTCGTATTGGTCGGGATGTACGTTTTTAGTTTTACGCGACCGACCTAGAATCTATATCTATAGGCTATCCAGAATTGGTTACTGTATCAACGGTAGCATCTAGACCAATCTAGACTCTAGCTCTGTAGGACAGGGGGACTTGTTCATGCACATCAAGTTCCTATGTTACTACCAGTGTAATGTACTTTGAGAATGCACACAGACTGAACATAAACGTTTCAATCCAAACCATATTATAGCTAAATATTTAACTATAAAAAACCCTAGCACAATTATCAAGTGAGGTGACTAAATCTGTCTTGACATGTTTCCTTTTTACTTAACGCCAGCATAATTGTGACTTACCTATATGTACAATTATGATGGTTTGAGATTACAACAAAATATCAGGAAAGTAGGACTAAGGCTTTTAATGGAGATGTCATCAATAGGCTTTCACTTAAGAGATCCCAGGTAGCTCAATGGATGCTTTTGACTTACGAGTAAGCGGTTAAAGGTTTAAAATGAAGCTGTTGCGTCCATATAGTTTCATTGGGGGAAACCCAGAAGGACATTCATTTATAAATCTAATCAGATTTTTTCCCCACACCTTTCAATTTTGGTTCAAAATGTCAATGTAATGCAAGCCCATGAGAAAAAACATTTAAAACCCAAATTCCTCATCGATTAGACTCAACTTAAAGCTGCAATTCGCAGTCTAAAACTACTCACTAGGAATTAGAAATGTTAAATTCTGTTAGGGGTAAATTTTTAATTTGTTTTAATATTAATAATTTGTTCACTTTTGCAATATGATGTTTTAATTCCTTACTGAAGATACCACTTTAAAATATTTCTAAAAGAATTGTAATTTTACAATTATTGATAAGTTGCTCCTAAAGATATCATTGAGAACTTTTTAATTGTGTTTTTTTTTCTTCAGATTATAAAGGTACATCTGAAGATATGTAATTAATTAAGGAATAGAATTTATAGATGCATAGTGTATTTTTCATGGTGATCTTTTCAAAATTAATTTTTTTCAGAACAAAAAAAAAAGACATGGATTTTAAAAGTGCAACAACTAAGGTATTTAATTACTTTCATTCATCTTTAGAATTAGAAACTATGGCAAAGAATCTGTCAAGTTTTAGTTCCAAGCATGCCAAAAGAGGCTTTGTCAAAATCGTAAAGTATAAAAAGTAATGTACACTTTTTATTATGAGAAAGTTGGCTTTTTAATGCTTGGAAAGTTTGCTATATTATATATATGTTGTATTTAGTGACTATTACATACTTAAGTGTAAAGACCTTCTATTTTTAAGTTTGACAAACAGAGGGAGTCCTTGCACTTTTTTTTATAGTTTAAATCATGCAAGTCCTAGAATGAATCATTTCATTTTGATTCCGCCTTCAAAACTAGCTTTTAGTTTTACTTAGTTTAAAGTTATAAAGTTATCAAAGCTTACACATACCTTAAAAATGCAATTCCATATTATTTCTGTGGATAAACTTTCAAAGTATACTCAGATCTCATTGTCAATGTATTGGTACATATAATATTATTTTTGTCTCAAAATTTCCCTATTATCTTTAGATATTAGTGTAGGAGTATTTCAATATATTTTTGTTTTACTGATACTGAATTTTTAAACCTAAGGACTATGTATATTATTTTAAAAAGATGTATAAAGGTAACATGCATATTTTTAATATGCTCCTATTATGCATTACAAAAAATATCATTACTACTTATTTACGAGGGGTGTTCACTATGTTCTTAGCATGACAATGAAGGAATAAACCCAGAGACTTAAAATTTGGCACACTTACATTTATTTCTCTACATAGTCACCCTGCATAGTTACACATTTCTGCCACCTGTCCTTGACCTTCAAAAGTCCTTGAGAGTAAAACGTGTCATTTTGCGCTTGAAACCACTCTTCCACAGCAGAAATCGCATCTTCAATGTCTTCAAAACGGCGCCCTTTTATGGATTTCTTAAGGTTTGGGAACAGACAGAAGTCTGATGGAGCTAAATCCGGTGAATATGGTGGATGGGGAAGAATTTCATAGCCACACTGATCAGCTGTCTCAACGGTTTGTCGTGCTCGATGAGCAGGAGCGTTATCATGCAAAAGCAGGACTCCGTTTCGAAGCTTTCCCCGTCTTCTTCTTACTAATTCAGATCTCAGTCTTTTTAGCAACCCTGAATATAATACTCTCCAGTGATTGTTTTCCCCTTTTCCATGTAGTCAGTCATTATGATGCCCTCACAGTCCCAGAAACAAGACAGCATGACCTTGCCACTTGATTGTGTGACCTTTGCTTTCTTTGGTGGGGGCGATGAGGGTCTTTTCCATTGCATAGACGCGTTTTTCGGCTCTGGATCGAATTGATAGATCCAAGTCTCATCCATGGTTACAATTTTCTGAAAGAACAAGTCGTCACTTGCTTCTAACCGAAGAAGATGTTTGCAACAATCAGCCCTCTCTTTCTTCTGATCAGCGGTCAATAACCTTGGTACCCATCGAGCTGAGACCTTGTTCAGATTGAGGTGATCATGAAGAATCTTTTCAACTGAACCTACGCTGATCCTGGTTTCACTTGCTAACTGTTTGACTGTTATTCGCCTGTCCTGCTTTACTAGTCCCTCCACAGTGGACACGTTTTTCTCAGTCACAACAGATGTTGGCCGGCCTTCGCGAGGTTCATCCATCACTGACAAAAAGCCAGATTTGAACTTTCTCACCCAATGAGTCACCGTACTGTAGTTAGGGCACTTTTCAGCATAAACTTCTACCATCTGTTGATGAATTTCCGTGGGGGTTTGTCCTTTTAAGTGAAGGAATTTGATGACAGAGCGATATTCAACGGCCTCCATGGCAGACAATTTGTAAACAACAAATGACAACTTCCTAGGGGTTGTTTTACTTGATGCGCTAAAAGGTGCAGAAAAAAAATTCCGATTTTCCCCAAATTTTGCATGCCGTGTTCAACATAGATGATCTAGCTACCCACAAAATTTCTTTACTCTAGTACAACTGCTTCAAGGTCAAGCTAAGGACATAATGAACACCCCTCGTATATCTGTTTCTTCAAGAAAAATTACAATAAAATAACTTTTATAATTTTTTTTTAAGCTTGAAAATGATGGTTATGCAATCATTGAAGATTTCTTGACCAAAGAAGAAATAGAAGCTCTCAAAGATCGCATGGCTGACATTGTGAAAGAGGTTGACCCTAAGGAGCACCAGACAGTCTTCTCTACTGTCAACCAGGTTTGTAGTTGTGATAACTGATAATAATAGTTTTTGCGCTATTCTTGGGGTGATAATGTCAGATTGATTGAGTTTGTTTTTACAGCACATCAGACATACTATCTTGGTACACTCATATTGCCTATGTGGACTGTGTCTTGACATTTGTAGACATAACAAATTTATTTACATTTTGAAAGTACATGTATGAACTATGATAAAAATGAATTTTGTTATGCTGGTAACCTTTATAAATCTCATATGCCATTGAAATATATGTTGAAATTATCATATATGATATAATTTTACATGTTACATTCGATGGTAGGTGAACATCGAATTTGTTGTTAACCAAACTCTGAATCCTTGTGTGAAGGCTGCAATCATCACTTTCTCATTAACCGCATCTTTGTGAATGTCTACATGTACATGAAGTATCCAAGCACGTGAAACAATAACCTCTTAAATTCATAGCGAGAGAGGGAAATTAAGGGAAAGAAATGGCTGTGTATTTCTGAATTCTCTGCCACCTATCTCTGATATCTAACAAACAGCATCATATTATTTCTGGTGAGAGTAAAATATGAATTGTTTATGGAAAGTAAAATATTCATCATCATTTTTACACCATATATAGTATTTTTAAAAATTATTTTATATTCATACATTTTGCTTGTTTCTTAGACTCGGAATGACTACTTCATGAACAGTGGAGATAAAATTGCATTTTTCTTCGAAGAGAAGGCACTTGATTCAGAAGGTATGGCTTGTGTAAACAATTCCATATAATGTTTTTCTGGTTGCAATTTGTATACATGTATTATTCCAGTATCTAGAAATAGAGGTAATTGTAACGATTTCTTGCATGTGGATACAGGTGCAGACAAAAAACTTGATTAAAGAGTTCTTAAGATTGACTTGCTATGTATACTTTTTCTCTGGCACAGGTTTGCTTTTTCAATCTGTAAGTCAAGATATATGGCATATATATATTTTGATAAAATTGTACTGACATGTAAGTGTCATTATATTTTTAACCAGATATACCCTAAATGAAGATTTTTTGTTAATTTGCTGACAATTCCTTATGTGCAAAAAGTCCTATACACTTGAAATCTCATTTTTAGTTTATTTGTCCAACAATGTTACAATGGTTTCTCCCTTTTTGTTTTCAGGAAACTTGCTGGTGGACAAGCATCTGTCTGTGAACAAAATTGGCCATGGTAATATCTCCTAATGTACCTCTTGACTTCTTGCACTGATGTAAATTAAACTGAGTAGGAAAGCACTCATAAGTACTGTTATTTTTTTGTTGTTTTCATTTTTTTCTTAAGGATAAACATTTTTCGAACTCGCAATTGAAAAAGTCTTTTCAAGGGTCAAAACCATGACTTTTACCCAATTTGAAAAAAAATATATGTCGCGCTATACATGTAACTGGTAATAAATAATGTATACCTATATTTGGGAGAATTGGTTTTTAGTCATTGCATGTTTTTATTGTTCTATTCAGAGATCTTTAATAATTTTAAACTGTGTTATTTGTGAGACTTGGTTTTTATTCAAAAGGAGGATTCAACATCTGCTTTCAATTGTATAACAGTATAAGTAGTATAAGTTGAATGCCAGAAATCAATTGTGATCTCACAAAATTTGATTTTTTTAAATTATTATTCTTTTGGTTTACAGCACTTCATTGCTTGGACCCAGTTTTTTCAAAAATTACTCAAAGTGAAAAGATGAAGGTAATTTCTTTTTTGTTTTATAATACATTTCTTCCTGAAAACTTTAAGCAATTTTACTTTCCTTAGAACAGTGAATGAAGTTAGGAAAAAGAGACTTACCTATTAATGGTTATTTGCTAGCAGGCATCGGAAAAACAATGGATCTTCCTCTAATGGCTCAATTTATTTTTTGTTGATGAAGGTATGTTCTTTATATTCTTTTGGTCATCAAATTAAATTTTGAACACAATCAAATCTTGTATCATGTACCAAATATATCCTTCATTATAATGTTAAAAAGTAAACAACTGTCTGGTAATGTGATTTCTTTATTTCACTTCCCTGCTTAGACTGTTATTCAGAGTTCATTTTTCTTTTGGTTCTGAATTTTTCATTTTTTTTTCTTTTAGGAACTAGTGAAAGCATTGGGCGTAAATGATCCTGTGATTTGTCAGAGCATGTACATTTTTAAGGTAAGTTTTCTTCACAAAGAATATAAAAATTGATGTTAAGATAACTTCATAGCATAATTAAAACAATTGCATTTTAGAAACTTTCAGGGCCTCTTTCATGGTCTCTTTTTTTAGACATAGCTTTCACTAATGAGTTTTCAATGAATCACACAGAATTATTTTGAAAAACTATTCAGATTATCTCTACCATCGAATTGATATTACATATATCTTTTATACAAGTAGACTTTAAAATCCCTTTAAAAAAATAGTACTTAAGCTACATTATGGTACTTGGTTGCTTTAAACTTTTTTTTTTCTTTTTCTGCTCTTTATTTTTCAGCAACCAAAAATTGGAGGAACTGGTAAGTTTCTTTCTGTGTTCCCTCATTTTTTCTTGTCGTCCCTTACTCTCCCCCTATCTCCCTCTCTCCTCTCTCTCTCTCTGTCTGTCTGTCTGTCTCTCTCTCTCCCTCTCTCTCTCCCTCTCTCTCTATCTCTCTTCTCCACCTCTCTCTCTCTCTCTCTCTCTCTCTCTCTCGTTTTTCTCTCTCGTTTTTATATTGTTTCTTCTCAAATTCCTCAACTGCCAATAATTTAACATTTTTCAAAACAAAGAAACTTTGATAGTCTGCAAGCAACGTCCATTGTGTTAACATGGTAAACTGTGAGCTTATTGAATAAACTGCCACCATCCACCTATGCTTCCAGAAAATTGCTATAGGGAATGAGATATTGCAAAAAGCTATTCCACTTTTTCAGAGGATATGAAAGATGTTCAACAAGCAGAAACATCATTATGTCGTCTCGTAGTGGATCTAATATAATTTTTTTTTCTGTTAGGGGACTTTATGTTCCCTTTTAAATACTAAAATATGTCATACAAATTAGCATTACTCAGGAGTTTATACATATCCTCGAACAATATTTAGTAAATTTCCGTTAACTCACATTCCTACTTGCAATAACTAAAAATTAACAATCACAACATGAAGTGAGTTCAACAAGGATATCAATACATTCCTCACATATGAGCCTTTCCGTTTTTGAAGAGGAAAGTTTCTGCCTAGTGTGTGGGCATGGTCAGTGTTCATCAGTTCATTATTATAAGATGTTTTTTCCTGCTCAAGCTGCCTTAAGATATTATATATGTTTTCCCATCACACTTCACACATGCAGTGCGCAAGAATAAGCTCTTATGCTAGCATCTCTTTTTATTTATATGCACACCTTCCTTTTCAAAATATAAAATAAAAGCATTTTACCTCTCATAAATTTTTGAGAATTCCCCAAAATAATGGGCACACAAGGAGTAGGCCTTAAATCATGTGATGTGAAAAGGTGATTACCATAAGCTATTTTAAGACGTAATTTTTATGTTAAAATTTGATTGATGTATCATTTTATAATAATACTGAAAAATCTTGTGTCTAGTCATGAAATATGGGGTTGTACTGGTAATCAATCAGTTCACTTGTCTTTCTGCTGCTCTTGTCTCCACAACACCAGTGACCCCGCACCAAGACTCGTCATTCCTCAACACAACTCCCTACAAGCTGATTGGTATTTGGATTCCACTGGAGGATGCTATGAAAGACAATGGCTGCCTTTGGTTCCTCCCAGGCTCTCACAAAGGTATCACTATATAGCATTTGCCTTCTTAAGGCTGACTTGATATATATATATATATATATATATATATATATATATACGAGATATATATATATATAATTTTTTGTTCTTAATTTGGGGGAAAAGTTTAAAGAAAATGACAGAAATTGATTATCCGTTTAGAAATAGAATGCTATGTAGAAACAATAAGAAATATGGCAGTTTTAAATCTACTTTTCAAATTTTAATCATGAAATACAGTAGGTATTGTTTTAATTTGGACGTTTATGGAGCAGCTCGTTTTCATTTGATCTGAATATTTTGTCCCATGTCAGTTTATTTTTTTTAGGGTGAGCTGAAAAATGTCGTCTCATGTAAGTTTTTTTTTTTTTTTAGTGTCAGCTTAAAAAAAAGCATGTGAAAACTAGAGCTGTGGCTTCAGAAAAACATTAGGTTGAAGCAGGGTATTTTCTTTGCCAATCATCATTTTTATGTTGTTGCTTTTTTCAGGCGTCACTAAAAACATTGTCAGTCTTTCCTTTTTACAATGGTTCATTGCATAGTCATAACATTTTATCATTGCTAAAATTATCATACACATTACTGGTAAACATAAAAATCCCCCCACCTTACCTCCCCTACCCACACACACCAAAGAAACAAAAAAAAATAGCATAACAGTTTGCAGCAACAAATCTGAATAATTAAAATTTTTTTTTAACAAACTCAAAGTAACTTCAGCGGTATGACATTGTTTATCTTTGAATGCACTTAATCATTACACACAAAGACCCTCTGTTTTTCTCCTACCCATGTGACCAGAGGGCGTCCACAACAACCGATTCATGGTGAGGAACCCGGACACATCCCCTGACCAACCAGCCATAATATTCACCGGCTCCACACAGGAATATGACGACGCCAAGTTTGTGCCTGCCGAGATGAAAGCAGGTAGGGGGAAAAGATAAGGACTCTTTTTGTGTGCTCCTATTACATTATAGAGATTTCCGACAATTATGCCGTGAAGATATTTGATGAAAAAATTAAAATGCTTAGGAGATTGTGTCAATCTGTGGCCCAAGCTTATATTACCATAAAGAATATTCCATTGCTTCTTTTCCATTAAATATTTATGTTAATGGTATTATTCTATATGAAATTTAGGGGTGCTATATGGCTTAGTCAGTAAAACATAGGGTTTGAAGCTAAAAACTCAAGTATTGCCTTTAGTTCCGTATAAGACTTTTTCAGGAAACCTCTGGACATTGAAATAATTAAAGATTACTTTACTACACTGTTTATTAAAAGCTTTAATCCTTTTGCCATTAGAGACAAATTTTATTTCCGCACTCTAATAAAGGACTCTACTGTTTCTGTCTCTGATAGGATCATTAGCTCTCATCCACGGTGAGGTGGTTCATAAGAGTGAGGCCAACACGTCGGAGAGATCTCGGCATGCCTACACATTTCACTTGTTTGAATCCAAGGGAGTTGAATACAGCAAACAAAACTGGTATACAAACATATACATTATTCATTTGTTTCACTTTTCCGAATATAATTATAGATTGTTTTTTTCTGTTCGTTCTTGATAGAGTTTTTTTTATATTTTTTTTGTTTTGTTATGAATTTATTGTTCCCATACAAATAATAATAGTATCAATTCTTAATATTTTTAAGAGTTTGGTTCTTTTCAAAAATGCATGTTGAAAATTAGGATTTGATGACCTTCAGAATAAGCCATCCAAACAAGTACTTTTCATTTCCAAAAGATCTTGATAGATGGATATAGAATAGATAGAAATACAATTTTGTGACCTTTTCTTTAATTTTATTTCAATGACAATTTCTACACGATTTTGTGTGTAATATGAAAACATCATAAAGGCCACTTTTTTTCTTGTAAGGATAAGACTTAGTGGCTGCGTGGGTGAGAACATTTTATTGTTGGATTGCTTTTGTAAGTGGTAATAAATTTTATTAGGTTTAGAATTATGTTATAAGCATGTGAGGCATGTTTCCTCTTAAGAATAGCCATGGTCTGATCAACAAAAATGATTCATAGCATTGAAATTATTGCTGCACCCCGTATAAATAATTTTTTTTTAACAGCCAGATATGGTAATCAACTATCCTTAGTTTGAGTAAGATAATGACATCTATTAGAATGTGTACTTTTAACCTGTGTGCCTTTGGTATTAAGTCTCTCATAAAGTCATAGTTTGAAATACTCACATTGGCCATGATAGGTTTTAATGATTGTTGAGAATAAAAATAAGATTTTATCAATCTTTTTTCTTTTTGCTTGTCTATTTTACAGGTTGCAACCTACAAGCAAGGGAACATTTACGCATCTATTTGCTTAGTATCATCAGATACTCTAGATGTTAACGAGACGGCTTATTTTCTTAGAATTTGAGAGAGTTAGTAACACTGATTTAATATTATTTAGCCATTGAAACCTAAAATAGACCTGTTTAAATATCTTGATTTAGATATATATCAAGAAGAACAAACCTTTTTTTGTTTGTTTAATTAAACAAAACAATTTTTTTTTAAAGGGAAATCAATTTTCTCTTACAGTATCATTACTTTTCTGTTTTAAGTGGGAAAAAAAACGTTTAAATATCTTCATTCAGATATATATCAAGAAGAACAAACCTTTTTTTGTTTTGTTTAATTAAACAAAACAATTTTTTTTTAAAGGGAAATCAATTTTCTCTTACAGTATCATTACTTTTCTGTTTTAAGTGGGAAAAAAAACAAACTGGGTTATTACAATTAATGGCAGAGCACCATTTAAAATACTAATTTTTTGCAAGTTTCTCTAGGCCTATTGTAATTTTTTCTGTGTCGCAAACAAAGAAACAAAAAGATGCACTGCAGTGCTGCAGGATACATGTACATTGCAAAGCCTGAGGCACCAAGGCCTTGCGAATTCCACCGCCTTATTGTGCAGACAGCTGGTCGACCCACATACGCAAATTCGCCTGCGTGCATCGTCTCTCTATAGACCGTCTCTGGTAGCATTATATGAACAAAAATGTAGTGTTACACTGTTGTTGAGATACATTTTATGGTGCTGATGAATAGGACACAACAACAGTTTTTTTTAGTATATTGAATGTGGAACATCTGGTCCCATACATTGTAATGTATTTACAATAGAAATCCTCAGGTAGACAAATAATTAAGCTATGCTGATATGCAGCCTTTAACAAAAACATGGCGAAATTTTAATACTTTTTTTTTATAATGTAAATGTTGTGACTTTTATTCTTTATATATATAACTAAAGAACAGTCCTTTGTTACAAGAAGGGTATCAAATACTGCTTTTGTTTAATATACATTTTATTAAGCAGAATTCATGTTAAAAAGTTAGCCCTACAGCTTTGGGTAGTGAAGCAATACCAATCAGGATTTAAAAAAATGATGTATGTTAATTATTGGATGAGATATTCATCTTCAACATTTGTGTGTGTGCATGATTACTCATAAGGACCCAGGAGTTGGGGAATTACAATGAGATATTATTTAGGTTCTTAATAAAGTACAATATTTTCATCATGGTTTCATGGCTCTTTAAATAATTGTACTAGGTATAATAATGTAATTGATAATGTCTGTATTGGTTTCAAGACCATTTTGGCAAAAAATAAAATGCAAAGAAAAGCAGTTTTAACCATGAATATCTTCTCTATGCACGAAACAAATTATATAGATTGTAGTACCTGCACAGTGAACATGCAACACAAGATTTGTCAATGCTTTATTCAGAGGGTTGTGTATTTTGTTTATCAACTATAAGCATTTCCTTTTTTAACTTTAGAATTGGCAAGGCTTACCCTAAATGAAAACAAAATGTTGATTGGCCTTTTTCTGAGTTTTAATACTATGATGCTCCCTCCACCATAAGTTATAAGTAAGTTTCTATCAAGTACATGTAAATCAGTTGTGGCTTTAAGAATCATAGCTCTATCATTATCTAGTCGTTTGGTATACAATGAGTAAGCTTTCAGAATTTAGAAAGTTGCAAAAACTAAACAATAAAGGCTGAGGAGTATTTTTTTTTAGGGAAATTGATCCTAACAGAAACAATGCAACAGCAGTGCTTGCCCAAATTGGAAGAGTGTTTTTTTTTTCTTTTCTTTTATTATTGAAAAACCTTTGATACACTGCGCTTATTTTTGAAAAAAATTTATTTGTCCATTTCTTCTGTGAGTAGATTTTTTTTTATCACAATTCAAAATTGTAACCAGTCTATATGAAAAGTTACACACTTTTACAATTTTGTACAATGTCAACTTTGACTATTTTTTAAAGATATTCTAGCTGTAGTACTTTCTAGTGGGATTTATTAATGCAAAAATTGAGCGGAACTTTTGAAAAATTGTTTTCAACGAAAAAGGTTCCAAAAACAATAATCAAAAATGTATTATTTTACTCAGGTATTAAATGTCTTGTACCTTACGTTACTGTTACTAAACAATATAAAACTTTAGCACAGTTTATATCTCTCAGGTGAGACAAAGGTTCTCGGGACCTGCTGTGAACAAACATATTATGTTATTGTACTGTATACAATTATATACTCAGAGTTTAACGTACACATAAAATTATTCCTATTTACCTAGTGGTCGCCAATAAGATTCTGAAACTGTTCACACCACTCTACTGCAGTTAAAATTTACTGCAGGTATCTTTTTTAATTCAGAATGTAAAAGGAAAAGAAATAAAAACTATGTACGTTTTATCTTCTTCCACTTTCTTGTGTATCTGATTTTAAACCGTGATTTTTTTTTATATTTTAACAATTTAATGTATTCATAATCATTCTGGTTTTTTTTTTTTAATCCTTTGTTCATGTTAATTTTTCTCCATCTAAGCGTTTTTAACTGTAATAAGAAAAAAAAAAATTGATAATGTCTGTATTGGTTTCAAGACCATTTTGGCAAAAAATAAAATGCAAAGAAAAGCAGTTTTAACCATGAATATCTTCTCTATGCAAGAGATATCCATAAATTATATAGATTGTAGTACATGCAACACAAGATTTGTCAATGCTTTATTCAGAGGGCTGTTTTTGTTGTTGTTATTCAACTATGTGCACTTCCTTTTTAACTTTAGAATTGGCAAGGCTTACCCTAAATGAAAACAAAATGTTGATTGGCCTTTTTCTGAGTTTTAATACTATGATGTTCCCTCCACCATAAGTTATAAGTAGGTTTATCAAGTAAATCAGTTCTGGTTTGAGAATCATAGCTTTTACTGTAATCTAGTCATTTGATAATGATATACAATGAGTAAGCTTTCAGAATTTAGAAAGTTGCAAAAACTAAACAATAAAGGCTGAGGAGTATTTTTTTTTAGGGAAATTGATCCTAACAGAAACAATGCAACAGCAGTGCTTGCCCAAATTGGAAGAGTGTTTTTTTTTTCTTTTCTTTTATTATTGAAAAACCTTTGATACACTGCGCAAATTTTGGAAAAGGCTTAACTTCTGTTAGTAGATAATTTTTATCACAATTCAAAATTGTAACCAGTCTATATGAAAAGTTACACACTTTTACAATTTTGTACAATGTCAACTTTGACTATTTTTTAAAGATATTCTAGCTGTAGTACTTTCTAGTGGGATTTATTAATGCAAAAATTGAGCGGAACTTTTGAAAAATTGTTTTCAACGAAAAAGGTTCCAAAAACAATAATCAAAAATGTATTATTTTACTCAGGTATTACTTGTTTTGTACCTTACTGTTACTACACAATATGAAACTTAAGCACAGTTTATATTTCTCAGGTGAGACAAAGGTTTTTGGGACCTGCTGTGAACAAACATATTATGTTATTGTACTGTATACAATTATATACTCAGAGTTTAACGTACCATAAAATTATTCCTATTTACCTAGTGGTCGCCAATAAGATTCTGAAACTGTTCACACCACTCTACTGCAGTTAAAATTTACTGCATGCAGGTATCTATTTTAATTTGGAATGTAAAAGGAAAAGAAATAAAAGCTATGTACGTTTTATCGTCTTCCACTTTCTCGTGTATCTGATGTTAAAACATGATTGTTTCTGATACTTGAGCAATGGAATGTATTTATAATCATTCTGGTTTTTTTTTAAATCTTTTTGTTCATGTTAATTTTTCTCTATCTAAGCCTTTTTAACTGTAATAAGAAAAAAAAAACCTTTAGTCTATCTCAACTGCATTTTTGAAATCTTTTTTTCCCTCTGTTTTGTTATTTTTCTTTTATAATCATTTATAATAATAATAATAATAATAATAGTAATAGTAATAGTAATAGTAATAATAATAATGTTTTAATTTGTCTTTGCAATATAGTATAAATGATGGAACATCCATGTAATAAGATCTAGATCTACTTTTATCGAGATTTATCACAGTATAATTCATATATGGCTCTCACACATGGTATTTTGCTTGTGATAAGATTCCCTTTAAATCTTATGTAGCCTAGATCTAGTTGTATATAGACGTCTATAGAAATATTTAAAAAAAATATAGTTAAACTATAGTTAAGGAAATTTCTAACATTAATACTCTGCTTACTTCGTTGTGGTGAAGTTATGATATGTCCAATATTGTTCAAATTTTGCCCCCGTTACAGTATCCATGTAGAAACATAAACTAAATCTAGACTCATTGTGTTAGATCACTAGATCTAATTGTAGATCTGCAAGCCATGTTTTCATTTTGAGAATAGATAGAGACGGATCCTTTGTGGGTGCTTTGTAAATAATCAGTTATACCAATGCATTGCGCTGATTTAGACTGGTCAATATTCATTTATCTAGATATCTAAATATAATTTACATCTTGATTCTTGGTCTGTAATGAAATCGAAATGCTAACTTTGTTTCCTTTTTTAATCTACCTATTATTAGAGTTCCATAAACATATATTACAATGTTGTTTAGATTTGGGCCTAAAAAAAAGTTATAATGAATAGATTATAGTACTGTGCAAGGTTGCAATTTTTAATGCATTCAATATACATTACCATATTGTTATCAAAGAAAGAACTCTAAGCTTTACTATGTCAATCTAGCTAAACCTTCATTGTCAAAAATCAATATCCTGATTGTCATCCCCGATTAAAAAAAAATATATATATAAATAGACCTACCAAGAAATTTATGATCATGAAGAGTTCTGTATTTAATCTCAATTTTCCTTTCAATTGTTTTCTTTGCTTTTAGTTTGGAGGGAAAAGGCAAGTACAACTTTCCAACAGAAACTCGCTACGAAGGAGAAATGAAAGACGGCATGTTTCATGGAAAGGGCACACTCTTTTTTCCAAACGGTAGTAGATATGAGGCAACGTGGGAAAAAGGACTTGCTGTCGAGGTATGTTGATTTATTTCTTTGAATTTCGAGGCTATCTTTTAATCTAGGGAACTGGTTAGAATATTTTTTTTCCTGAAATGGGACCAAACTGTTATATAAAAAGGAAAAAATAAAATAAATTTATTCACTAGTAAGTCATTTAGCAAGTACATGTACTGTGATTCCCCTTGATAAGTTATATAAATAGCATATGCATAAATAGATGAAAATGTGCATGGCTTTTTTAATCAAAATCAGATTTAAGAAAATGTATTATACAAACTGACCAATACTATAAAATGCATGAACAAGGGGTAAATGCTCTGAATACAAGTACTTGACTTGACATACTATTTTGACGTTTCCCCAGGGCAAATACACATTTGCTGATGGTCTTGTATTTGATGAGGAAGACTGGGAATACTGTGATGGCTACGATAGAAGATTTTACACAGAAATATCTGGCAGTCTTGGGCCTGCTGGTGGGTATTTTATGTTTGATTTCTTTGATTAGAAAAAAATTGCTTTACAAGTAAAGAAATGCAAAGAATTAGAAGATGATTCATTGTTTATTGAAAGACATGGCTAAAATCGTGATGAACGGCTTATTTTATCTCTCTCCTTCCACCCCTTCTTCCCCTCTATTCGTCTCAATGTCTCTTTGCATCTGTCTGTCTGCCTCTCTCTCTCTCTCTCTCTCTCTCTCT
>RQTK01000730.1:223164-263175 GCA_003991915.1 Elysia chlorotica
AAAGCACTATATTATTATTATTATTATTATTATTATTATTATTATTATTATTATTATTATTATTATTATTATTATTATTATTATTATACTTATTATTATTATTATTATTATTATTATTATTATTATTATTTATGAAATTATATTATTGTTTTATTGTTATTGTTGTTATTATCATTATCATCATATTGACGTCAAATTGGTTTTCTTCAATGAAAGGTATTGCATCAGATGGCATTAAAATGTTATACTAGTAAGATAAAATAATTAAGAGACAGCAATGCACCTGTAACCTATGAGATTCCATATGATTTATTCCTTTTTAGTAATATTCTCCTTTAAGCTTTAGTAGATTCTTTCAACATTTTTTCTGGAAATTACATGTTTTTTTAATAAATATTCTAACTTAATATGGTAAAAAAAAAAACAATCATTTAAAAAAAAAGTACCTAGCATTCTCTTACCAATTTCATGAACTGTGGATATGCTTGGAATTTCAAAGTGAGATAGATGGGGTGGCACAGTTGTCAATCTTCAGCTGTAATTAGCTCACTAATTTTTATAACCAAGCCATCACTATTATTTAGAAAATAAATGTAATGTTAATTCATTTTAAATCAAAATTATTTTCCCACAAGTTTCCTGTTTTTCATCAATATGTATATATCAAAACCTAGATTCTATGATGTTAACCGAAAAAAATGAAACGTTAACTTTTGTTTCTAATTTTTTATTGATATTTATTAACTTCAATAAATTTTTATGTTATTTGTTGTTTTTTTTTTAAATATCATTTAGATGAGGACGAACATGCTTGGATCATCAAGACCTGCCTCAAGGGATGGGATGAGTACATTGGCTTCACACCGAAAGTTAAAGCATAAATCACTCTCAAGGATGCCGTCCCTCCCATTGTTTCATCATTTCTGTCGTAGCAAGGTTCAGACTAATGTGATAGATAAGCCAGACCTTCTCATTGGTTTTTAGGATATTCGTAGAAAAACAGGCAAGCTGAGAAAATGGTGAAACCTATAGTGACAAAAAAGTTGATGGTATCATAAAACGCTGAAGCTTTTGCTTTTCATCTTGTAATTTGATGCACATGATCACTTTAATTTGTTAATTTAAGTGAAAACAAAATTCTTTTTCTTTTTTGCTTACAGGAAAATGTAGGGTGTGTTTTATTTCTCCTACAAAAATTATACACTTTTTTTTCTAAGAATGAAAAGTTGTCAAAGATATCATGTTCGTCTGACATAGAACTCAAAACAAATCACACAAGAAGTTATACTTGTACATTTTTTGTACAGTCAGAAGATTTTTTTTATATGATATACAACTGTATATGTTATTTTTATCCACTATATCTGGTGAATGGAGTGCATTAATTCTTTTTTTTCTTTTTTTCTGATTGACAGTTAATATAGAATGCATGCATTGATGTATATACTCGAGTGTTGAGAGTTAAGGTTGAGAAAGTGTCTATATGATTGTATTTGCAAGCAAATAAAGAAAACAAATGATAAATGCATGGTAAAACATATGATTCTCAATCTTTCTGTTATTTTTATTGAATGAATGGAGCCAACAAGTCCATTTTTTCCCTTTTCTCTTTCTCTAAAACAATCAAATTAGTATGTTTTATTACCTATGGGATTAAATCACCGTTGCCATATCTATTTTGAACATTGCACAAACAGTTGTCTAATAGAACATTTTTCTATAAAGAATGACAATTTGGATACTTATCTGTGTACAAAAATTGTTTTTAAAATAAGATGAAATATAACTTCATTTTTCCTTTAAACACACATTTGATGGTCTGTATATGCAGCAAAACAAAACAGTATGGACGGTTATGACATGATCATAACAGCATCTATAAATGTAATTATGATAGCTTGCATGGCAACTTGGTTTGAATATAGACTGTATTACATTTTTACAAGAGTTTAAGTGCGCTAGGCAGAAACGAATTTTCGTACCTTTGAAGTCTATATTGTAAGGCTCTTGACCTCCCCATATACTGGCTATAAAGAGAATGGTTTTCTTTTTTTTTTTATTGTTTCAAAAAGTTTGCTTAGAATATGAAAACAACAAAGACAACATCAATAAATATTAGATTGACTTTTTTTCAACTTGATTTTCAAAAACTCAGAAGGAAATCAAATGTACCAAAGACAACTCCTTTTCTATTCATATTCGAAAGATAAATTATTTAAAGTAGCGTCTCATCAACGAAAGGTAGATAGAAACAATAAATATAATCACGCTGAGAAGAAGATACGTATATTACAATGCTTCTGATACCAGCAAGATATATCAGATATATGTAGATACGTATCATGGAAACGGCAGCATGCAAAGCGGCAGTCTGATAGTGGTGATATTTATGATAGGAATTATGGTAAGCACATAGGATTCATAATGTATTCCAAACAAGTTGTATAGGAACAATATACATATGGGCTGGGGAAAAGAACAATGGTCTTAAAATGAGGCAGTATATGGATGTCAATTCGATAGTTCACACGTAGTTCTATAGAACAACTTATTAATGTATCATTGTTAAGACTAGAGTGATAATCAAAGAACATTATGTACTGCTTGAGAACTCAAACATTAGAGGGAGGGAGGGAGAGAGAGAGCGAGAGAGAGAGAGAGAGAGAGAGAGAGAGAGAGAAGAGAGAGAGAGAGAGAGATACAGAGACAGACAGACAGACAGACACAGAGAGAGAGAGAGAGACAGAGACAGACAGACAGACAGACAGACAGAGAGAGAGAGAGAGAGAGAGAGAGAGAGAGAGACAGACTGACAGACAGACAGACAGAGCCAGAGAAAGAGACAGACAGACAGACGAACAGCATATACACACTGAAGTAGACAGACAGACACACACACACAGGCAGGCAGACACATAGACAATAGAACGTCAAGCGTACCTTGTGCGACTTAATAGACCGTTGTGACATGGGCCGGATCACCAGACACGTAATTATATAATGGTGTTCGCAGCGGTCACCGCGCACCAGAAAGTGTCGTGGGCGTACTTTTTTGTTGTTGTTTTCTTGCGGGCGTTTGCTTTGTGTGGGCAGCCAGAAGATTGGCGGGGTCTTTACTTTCCAATATTTTTTTTCCATTCGTTTTGGTACTAGGTACATGTTATTATTTTTTTTTTTTTTTTTTTTTTTTTTTGTTTTTTTTTTTGTAGTTTTGGCATATTTGTTAATTTGATTTTGTACTAAGTACATGTTATTATATCCAACACCAATACGAAAAAAAGAGTTTCCTTAATTTGAAAGGTAGTCTAGTGGCCTTTTCCCCATGTCGTGCAGACATTCTTTAGACGATGGAAACGTTAATTCATCTTTTATTGTTCAATTGGGTGTACCTAATGCTGCTGCTCCGGCTTTACAAGCTACCACCCCAACTTCATTACTATCAGTGATCCAGGCTCTCTCTCTCTGAGCTATTTACGATCTAGTCTCTACGACCCCACTCTTTGTGCGGCGATCCAGTCTCTCTCTCTCTCTCTCTCTCTCTCTCTCTCTCTCTCTCTCTCTCTAATGCTAGACGGCTTCTTTCTTCACTCGTGTTTTTGTCTCTTAAAAATTATGGTTTCTCCTTTTTACTGGCTATTTCGAGACATGCACTTTTAAAATTTGCAACCGATCGCTTATGAAGTTTAAGCGACAGGCAGATCAATTTATAAACGACGTGTAAAGATTGTTAATAGACATTTGGCACCAGGTGCATTGGATCGGGCGTTGGTGTGGAGGGAAGATAGAGTTAAGCTCTAACAAACGGCCAAAGGTAATCAAGTGTATAATAATTATGTTTACCCTGCTGGCAATGTAAGCATTAATGTTGATAGCTCGTCTAAAAGAGAAGTTTATCTTTTCAATTAGTTTCGGGTTGATGTCGAAATTTAATTCTCGGTCGAAAAATATGTCACACAGTGCAATACTGTTATCCAACATAATGTGTTGTTTTCGTTTATAATGACGATTGGGGCACGACTATTTGGCAAATGAGTACATGCCTCACAACTTTTTACCACTCAAAAGAAGAGATTTAAGCTTTTCTTATTTAAGAAAAACATAATTTTATTGACCTAGAAAGGAATGAGTGCACTGGGTGGATACTGATCATCGTTTTATTGTATTTTTGTTTACAGCGTGTACGTTTATATAATGGGACAGTGACGATAATACTAAGGGTGAAAATTCGTTTAAAAGAAAAGAAAAGGTTTACCACGAGACAACTAAAAAACAGTGGAATTATCAAGGCGGTGTGAAACATTTTCTTCAATGCGCCTTTCAATTTTCATGCAGCTATATATTCATCACCTGGCCGAAAGTCTGTGAGCGTTTTAAGATGACAAACCTAGGTTGAGTCATATTAAGTGCGAGCTTCTTTGTCACATATTTTAATAACTCTTGGACTTCAAGAAACATTTTGTCGACGTGACATCAACGGGTACCCGGGACTTGGCCGGCCACACTATAATAGTCTTACACCGATCCAAGAAGGGTGCACTCGAGTTGGATTCAACCACCGGACCGACGCTTTAATCATGCTCCCCTCCAGAAAGTTGAAGTACCATTTTATTCAACAAAGTTTATTAAAGCTTGATCCGATGCAGTACTCTCGAAGTGATACGGTACACTAACTTAAGTAATCTGTTAATTATGATTGTTATTGTCCTTATTTTTATCGATTTAATATAGATCTATATTGTCATTAAGGTTTAAATACAACTGTAATAAAAAAAAAAAGCAACTATATTTCCTTCCCCTCTTAGAAACACACGCATCCAAAATAAACAACATTAAAAACAAACAACAAGAACACACAAACCAAAACAAACCAAAACAACAAAAACAAACAACAATAACACATACGGTAACACAAAACAAACAAAACAAATCAAAAATAGAATCAGCTTGCTGATTTCATCTATGGAGAAGCCAAAGCAATCGATGGTATTTCCTGAAAGAAGAAAAAAAAGGAAGTTACAACTGGTATTATCCACTCTTGGCTTTGTCTCCCTGGCTAATTCGAGTTGTGATTATGATTTCCGGTGATAGATCTAGATCTTGATCTAGTGATATCATTCATCATTTTACCTGGAATAAACAAACATTATATATTTTGTTTTAAAGACCTAATCTACATCTTCAGATCTTTGGCAAGTGGTACAATCTTATCTATAACGAGACGTAATATAAAATCATATAGGCTAGATATAAGGGCAAGAATATAGGATCTAGAACCCATATTGATGAAAACATCGAGAACAAGATCTGTTGGGGAGCCAGTTTTATAACTTAAAAATAAGACTTTCACTAAAGCTAGATCTAGACTAGATTTAATCTAAGTCTTAAGTAACGTCTAGAGATCTAGATCTACAAATACATTCCTCAAATTTTGCCCACTTGCCCCTCGAATTCCTCCCACCCACTCACCTACTCATTTGATCGCCCACAGGCTAGGGACCTCAAAACTCAAGGAGTACCCAGATTTTAGGGGCTGTAAGTACAATGTCGCACTTGCAGTAGCTTACTACTCTTCGAAATAATATGCAAATAATAAGGATTACGACGAGTTAAAAGCTGTTGGGCCGTTGTAGCCTTCCATCCCTCGATCTCGATCTAGTTCCAGGCCTTACAGTTACATGGATAGTCCCACAATTCATAGATCTAGTCTTTTGTTTGGAGACCCTTTTAAAAACATCACAGGGAATCTGCACTGGCAATGGCAGTGGGGCTTCATTCATACTCCCTTATAAAATAAATATTATTCCTTATATTGCTTTTTGATAGCCAATGTAGACAAGGTATTGAGTGGATTTGTAATTGCCTGATTTACAAAAAACATAGCCTACATGTATTCTGTATGTATACATTTTGTTGGATAGAATACTGCCACATACCCACTCACCTGTGTCAGCACAATCCTGGCCGTTTCTGCTTTGAATTGATGAAGAGTGGGACCTCTTTCTCACAAATGGCTAAATATCGATAGATTCATCATGTAGGTCCGTGCCCGTTGGCCTTGGACCTTGGTGTCCATGACTCTCCACATCTTTCTGTCAGTGCATTTCATAATTAGTTCAGTCCCTTTGCGCATTTCATAATTATTTCAATCCCTTTGCTTACACCAATCCATCTTCCCAGCCCACCCCAGATCCTTTATCTTTGTTTTCTTCTAGCTTTCTTTACGTTCATTTTTTCCAGTTATTACGGTGTTGTAATAATGTGTTCTAAATTATGTCTGCATATGACATGGCCAACAAATTTTACTTGTTATATCCTGTGCCTGCTTATCTTTTAAGACACTTGTCTATTGTTTTCTGAGTCATTCTATCTGTAATTTTAAACTTAAAGGGCTTTACCCCTTCGTTTGAATGTGGTTCTTCTTTTCAATTTTGTCAACGCGTTAGGTGCTGTAAATTTACCAGTTATATCTAGCAGATTTAATTTATTTCTCCATCATAAGTACCTAAAAATAACTGTTGCTGTCTGATATCTTGTTATTTAATGCACTAGGATAGGGTCTAAGAAGTTTAGGGCCTTAGAAGTCTAGAATTCTTTTGGATTAAGCCTGGGAAGCTCTGTTGGTTGAACTGACATGCATCCCCAACCCCTGTAACTCCAGGGAGGGCGCGGTAGTCCTGGGGTAGAACATCGTCTCCCGACTCAAAAGGTCTAGGTTCAAGCCTTGGCGATTGCACTCCCTACTGGTTGGGTCGGTGTCAAGTTAATGTGACTAGCTAAGACTAAGTTAAATGGTATGCCCGCCCTGTCTCATGCGTGGCAGCACATAAAATTGTCAGTCGTCAGTCTTGGGACCAGTCCAAAATATAGCCTATATGGTGCTGATGTTGGACGTTCAACCAACTTAACAACAACCTCTGTAATTCCAGGAATGAAGAACATAATGAAAGAAACAAGAATCATAAAAGGGCTATAAAAAATTCGTGCTGCTCCTAGTCCTAAAGAAAACCTGTTTCATCTCAAGTCATAGAGCTATAAAAGATGTAAGGGTGTGTGTGCTGAGTAATTTTATTATTGTTATAAATTTCTCATTCATCGATACATCATTTACTGCTTAGTACTTATTTATTATCTGTTTTTTCAAAATGTTTTTTGTTATCTGTTTCTAGGGTTATTTTATATTTAATTTGTGTCGGAACATTTTTTTCTTATACAGCTTCAAAACCCAGATCTGATTTGTAAATTAGCAAGCAGCAGTTATGGCATCCAGCTCTTCGTCAACACCAGAAGATGGACCAGACATAACACTCACTGTGAAGACTCTGGATGGAAAGAACAGAAGCTTCACACTCCAGGAAAATGTATGTGATCTTTTCCTCTAAATAAATCTTGGAGAGTTAAGATTTCAGCAAATGTATGAAAATCATTCTCAACTTAATTTTTGTTGTTAAAAATTGCAGTACTGAATACACCTTTATGCTCCCCAAGTTAGAATCAGTTGAATTGGCATTATAAGAACATCAAATGAGTGTCTGCCCTTCTTTTTATTTATTATTTTCCTCCTTTTTTTGTTTGTTTAAAAGGTGAGCAATGGTGAACCTTTGTTGCATTCGAAAGTAGGAAGTATTGCCCTCTGAGATATCTACAGACATTAAAAAAATAAAAATGGTTCATATTGACCTGCTTTTCAATTGGGTGCTATGACATAACTTCAAACGAATATTGATTCTTTAAACAAAATTTATTTATATTTTCAGTTGACTATCAAACAGTTCAAGGAAAAAATCAGCAGCACTATTGTAAGTATATATTATTATGATTACCATAACATTACTTTTTCTTAAATTAGATTTTTGGTGTTTTTTTTAGGCATAAATGATTTTCTACTCATAATGATCTGAGTAGTTTGCAATTTAATGTAAGAAAATATCTTGCACTTCACCTGTGTAACAGTTGCATATTTTTTTAAATTTTTTTATTGGGGTATAATGTAAGTACTATTGCCATCAAATTTACTGCCTTATAGACATTTTTTTTTGTAAACTCAATGCATGTATTTTGTTGAATTTTAGACTCATTAAATATAATGCAAAAAGATGAAGCTATCTAAGTAGGTCTTGTCGTTGATTTATATTCACTTTCTTTGAAAATTCTCGCATGTAACACAGATATTTGCAGTTTTGAAACAATACTTGTGTACCTCTATAGAGGAATATCCTTATGATTTATGAACATGTTCTTTATTTCTTTGTTACAGGTAACCAACTGTTATCTTAAATTGTCATTGTTGTTTTCACAAGTTGGTTACCTGTAACAAAGAAATAAAAGAACATGTTCATAAATCATAAAGATATTCCTCTACTCTATTTACATCTTATGTATGAATTTTCAGGAGATCCCAGCTGAGACTCAAAGACTAATTTTTCAAGGCCGTGTTATGCAAGATGAAAAATTGTTGCGAGATTATGGTAAGCTAAATAAATATAATGTATATATATATACACATTTACTTTACATAGTCTACTGAAATGTTTTTTAATGTTACACTTACAGGACAAAAGGGGTAGGTTTGGTAATCAAATTTAAAATGTTTTTTTTTTTCACTCTTTTTTTTTTTTCAATTTGTTTACTTAAAACTCTATTCATTATAATAATTATATATGGTCTTTTCAGTTTCCAATATAGTGCATTAGTTATAATATTGAATTTCATTCCTCAAGCACCAAACCTGGTTAAAGTTGTTTATTTCTCTGATGGTTTCTCATTTTGTCTCCAAATGACACAGTTTTGTAAATTTTCATAGGGAATTTGAAGTTTCACTTATTATTATGAAGGAAAGGAGGTTAAAGGTAAAAGTAACTAGTACTAAATGTGAAATTATTTAAGAGGTTTGGTTTCCGAAAGGTATAGTTTGCTTATTGACTTTAGCATAGTGTACATAACCAATAAAGTATTTTTATTAACTTTTCACATTAGCCGAAGATTAGTCTCATAATGCTTTGCTATACATATGTAGAAGATTAAATGCTATATTGAAATTTTTCATGATGTCGATAAGCCTAAAAAAATATACATATAACTCTTACATTTTCTTTTGTACAGACGTAAATGGAAAGGTTATTCACTTGGTTCAGAGGGCACCTCCAAGTTCACTAAGTGGCACATCCCCCACTTCAACGTCCTCCAGTAACAGCGCACCACCACCCCCGCCTCGTAGATCTGAGAGCCATGTGGTAATATGACTGTTCATGTTTGGCTTCTTATTCAAATTTTATTTTCTAGTGATGCCAGTTTTGCGTAAAGTTACAGATTTTCAGTAAAAAGAAAATGTAAACCAATATGCTATGTTGCTTCACACCTAAAGTTCAGTAGAAAAATAATAATCCTGCTTTATTTCTCAGAATGCTGCGGATTCTCTTACTGTACTTAACCATTTCCGCCTCTCTTAGAATCTTCTCGTTTTACGAGAATAGAATAAAAACAACCACAAAACACTTTTTTTATACTGTTTATTTGCTAAAATGGGGATGTAGATCTGATCTTAAAAGTTAAGTGTCACCCTGGAATGCTACTTATTGCTAGATTAAGCTTTTTGAAAGAACCACAAGAAAGTATTGATTTCTGACATTGAGTATGCATGCTAAGCATTTTATAACCGTTGCCTGTACTAAACGGACTGTATTTTTTAAATTGAATTTGGCAGTTCCATCTTGGGCGTGTACAGCAGCATCCCACATCTCGTGAAGCTCGGGCAAGGTTGAGGCAGGCTGAATTCAATCTTGGAATCATCAATGATGCTCTTCATCTTCTTGAGGTTTGTACCATTCTTGATGATTGTTTAACATGTCAGAGGTTCTGTATGGCTACAAAACTTTGTGTTAAGTAATTGTGAGTTTGGAATTTTGTTTTTTGCTTCCACTTGAAATTGAATTTCTTTGCTACTGGATCACTTGCTTTTGAGATTTTAAAGACCCAGCACCTAAAAGTAGTCTTCATCAATACTCGAAGCACATAATATGTATTTGTCTCAGTAAATCACTGTTTAAAATACTGTTGAAACAACTGACTAAAGCCTTATTACTCTTTGACTCCATAAAAATGTGGCAACAAACTTTCTTTAGCGGCTGGTTAAGACTCAACTGAAGTTAGTCTAGATTCTAAGTTTTTCCTCGCTCAAACCCACCCTCTTTTTTTTCTCTGCGTTTGCAGCAACGGACTGGGGTGACACCAGAGGACTTGCCTGGGCCAGACGAGGCGGAGCTGAGAAGAGAGGATGACATGGACCTTTCTTCAGATGCTCCAGCTTCTACAGAGGCTGGTGCAGACACCGAAAACACAGCAGCAACAGCAAGCACCACACCTTCAGGACAAGGACAGCAACAACAACAACCTGCCTCTGGCCCAGGCACTGCACCGCCACCTTCTGGAGCAAACAGCAGCCAGGAGTAAGTATACAACGTCCTGCTTATTCTGGTATGTTCAGGTTTGGGTCAAAGTCATCCTATTGGGATACACACTTTATGGCAATCTCTATAGTGCGAGGGAGAGAATTCTCTCCTATATGGCGATTTATGGAAAACTGTTAATTTATTGCTTTTATATATAATAGATCTAATAGATTTATAGAAATGCAACATCCCAATAAAACAAAAAACATATATATATATATATGTTTTTTGTTTTTTTCGGGTGATGTATTTCTATAAATCTATTAGATACTGCGAGCTTGATAAAAGAAAGTAGACTGAAAAGTACATCCAATCTGATCTTGTTGCTTCATCACAGATAAACATAGTTGTTCAGTACAAAGATGTAATTGGGTATTATTTTATTACATTTTCTTTCTCTTTTTTGAAGGATAATGTTTTTGGTACATCTCTTTGATAAGTCAAGGTTCATGAAAGAAAGTAAGTTTGGTTTCCAAAAGGTATAATTTGCTTATTGACTTTAACACAGGGTACACAACCAATTTAAGTATTTTATTAACTTTTCACATTAGCCGAAGATTAGTCTCATAATGCTTTCCTATACATATGTATGCATGTTTCAGAAGGGAAGATTAAATACTATATTGAGATTTTTCATGATGTCGATAAACTTAAAAAATATAGTAATATATTATCTTCCTTACAGACGTAAATGGAAAGGTCATTCACTTGGTTCAGAGGGCACCTCCAAGTTCACTTAGTGGTACATCCCCCACTTCAACGTCCTCCAGTACTAGTGCACCACCACCCCCGCCTCGTAGATCTGAGAGCCATGTGGTAATATGACTTAACATGTTTGGCTTGTTCTTCAAATTTTGTTTACCAGTGATGCCAGTTTACCGTAAAGTTGCAGATTTTCAGTGAAAAGAAAATGTAAACCAATATGCTATGCTGCTTCACGCCAAAAGTTGAGTAGAAAAATAATATTCCTGCTTTATTTCTCCAAATGCTGAGGATTCTCTTACTGTACTTAACCATTTTCTCCTCTCCTATAATCTCCTCATTTTATGACAAAAGAATAAAAAAACAACTACAAAACACTTTATTGTTTATTTTCTAAAATGGGCGTGTGGATCTGATCTTAAAAGTTAAGTGTCACCCTGGAATGCTACTGATTGCTAGATTAAGCTTTTTGAAAGAACCACAAGAAAGCATTGATTTCTGACATTGAGTATGTATGCTAAACATTTTTATAACTGTTGCTTCTACTAAATTCACTGTATTTTGTTATGGAATTTGGCAGTTCCATCTTGGACGTGTGCAGCAGCATCCCACATCTCGTGAAGCTCGGGCAAGGTTGAGGCAGGCTGAGTTCAATCTTGGAATCATCAACGATGCTCTTCATCTTCTTGAGGTTTGTGTCTTTCTTAGTCGTTTTTTAACATCTCAGAGGTTCCGTATGGTTACAAAATTTTGTGTGAAGTAAATGTGAGTTTGGAATTTTGTTTTTTGCTTCCACTTGAAATTGAATTTCTTTGCTTTGCTTTTGAGATTTTCAAGACCCAGCACCTAAAAGTAGTCTTTATCAATACTTAAAGCACAAGCACATTATGTGTTTGTCTTAGTAAATCACTATCAAAAGCACTAAAACCCCCTAAAGCCTTATTACTCTTTGACTCCATAAAAATGTGGCAACAAACTTTCTTTAGCTGCTCATCAAGACTCAACTGAAGTCCGTCTAGATTCTAAGTTTTTCCTTGCTCAAACCCACCCTCTTTTTTTTTTTCTCTGCGTTTGTAGCAGCGGACTGGGGTGACACCAGAGGACTTGCCTGGACCAGACGAGGCGGAACTGAGAAGAGAGGATGACATGGACCTTTCTTCAGATGCTCCAGCTTCTACAGAGGCTGGTGCAGACACCGAAAACACAGCAGCAACAGCAAGCACCACACCTTCAGAGCAAGGACAGCAACAACAACAACCTGCCTCTGGCCCAGGCACTGCACCGCCACCTCCTGGAGCAAACAGCAGCCAGGAGTAAGTATAAAACGTCCTGCTTATTCTGGTATGTTCAGGTTTGAGTCAAAGTCACCCTATTGGGATACACACTTTATGGCAAAGATCTCTATAGTGCGAGGGAGAGAATTCTCTCCCTCTCTGCGGATTTAATGTCTCCTAGGTTACCCTGGGGGATCCTATGCGGCGATTTATGGCAAACTGTTCATTTATTGCTTTTATATATATGTTTTTTTGTTTTTTTTCGGGTGATGTATTTCTATAAATCTATTAGATACTGTGAGCTTCATAAAAGAAAATACACTGAAAAGTACATCCAATATGATCTTGTTGCTTCATCACAGATAAATATAGTTGTTCAGTACAAAGATGTAATTGTGTATTGCTTTATGACTTTTTTCTTTTCTTTTTGTGAGGGATAATGTTTTTGGTACATCTCTTTGATAAATCAAGGTTCATGAAAGAAAGTAGATTGAAAATGGAATGTACATCCAATCAATAATTGTAGTTACCAAACAGGTTAACATACTCATCTGCTGTCAAATTATTGATCTGCTCCCTATTTTAAAGATGATTTTAACTATCACAATTTATATTTTAAATATGATTATCAAATTTTAACAGCTCAGGGCATTTAGATCGGGACCAAATGGCTTGTGCCTTGATGAAATAAGACTTGGATTTATTACTGAAGTTAATATCCTAAAAGTTGGCAGACAAATCAGTATTCTCCTTTTTTTTACATCTTCAGCAATACCCTGAATGCTTCGGAGCTGGCTGATTTCTTGGACCGTGTGCTTCGGACCAACAACCGCATGGTTCCTCACCTGCGCCGTTACAGAAACTACCTGCGCAGTGAGGAGAATTACTCACAGACTTCACAGGTCCGTGCTTTCGTCTAATTTCCTTGTGAAAGTCACTGCAAGATGTTCAGTTTACTTTAAATAGTGAGCTGTGGGTAGTAGTCGTCTGTGATCAGTTGAACGCTATATATACTCAATTTCAAGAGTCTAAATTATTATAATGTGTAGATGCTGAAGTAGTGACAGCACCATGCAATCTTAAAACCCTACCAGTATGTTTACTTACTTGCTCTGTTGTGTACATGTACTTCAACCATGTCCATTCGTTAAACCAACTCAACTGACCTCAACCATTTTTATAGACATGGATCATTTTGTGCTAACTTTTTTATCCCTCATTAACATTTTGAACAACTGAGAGATTTTTTTTTTTTTCATGTTTGGCTCACAATTAGAAACAAACAAATGATTGGATCAGCCACAAATTTTATGGATCCTCAGAAAAAAAAAAGAAAAGATACAATCACTCTATGACATATGCTTTTATTGCTACTCGTGTATTGTTGTCTGACTGTTTATGCCTTCTATTTTTTGTTATAATAATAGAAGACCAGTATTGTATGACACAAATGCCTTTTATATAACTTTATAAAGTTGACTTTTTTTGTTATAATTTTCAGGATCGGCGGAACGCTCAGGAGACGGTGAACAGAGTAAATGAGGCGCTCCATGCGATGAGTCACATGATGCACAGCCTGAGCGACGTGATGATCAACATGGGAACCAATCACCCGCGCCAAGGCCTGGCCTACCCTCCCTCGCCCTTCCAGCTTCCCGGGACGGCTAGCATGTCAATACCCTTACAGGTAAACATTGAGGAAACTTGGCTCTTGCCCAGTGCTGTATGGTCAATGGAAACATATTGTCATGACGTAAAAAAAAGCTTCACTGGTTTGACAATGTGACCATTTCTTTGTTTATTTTTGTATTAACGTGGAAAGAGAATTCAAAGTAAATCTATGATTTAAGTATATTATGACTATTGAAGAAAAACTTGTGGCTTCAAATAGTCTGTCTTCCTTGCAAGAGTGATTTCTAGTCACTGAGGATTAGAAGCAGTTTTCAAGTAGCAATAGCATCATTCTCTTGGGTTTACTCTTGAAATAAAAACGTTTCAAAGCATGAAATTGCACAATATGCCTCTCATGACTTTTTGAGAATATCTCCTGAATATTACACGGCAATAACAATTTATCATTTAGAGAAAAAAAATTGTCTGTGTCTTTGAAACAGATGAACATAAGAGCTGCACGACCGAGTGGAAATGGAAACCAGGCACAGCAGCAGACCAACCAGAGACAGACAGGCAACACCACAGCCACTTCTGCGTCGGGTCCATCTGTGAGCGAGGGGAGCAGCACGGCAGGCACGACAACAACAAACACCAGCAGTACCGCAGGAACCGCAACTGGTGGCTTGGGAGGCACCACCACCACTACTTTTGGTCCTTTCCAGGTAAAACATAGTGAAAAATTTTGTTTGTTGGTTTGTTTCGTAATGTTCATTTTCAGCAACTAGCTACCTCAGGGCTCTTTAGTGGACGCCAAGACTGATATATGTAGAGAACCAGGGTGAGTCAAGCACAAGTAAAAAAAACCTTTTTTATTTGAAAATGAAAAATTTTAATATTAAGTGGTTTTTATGTTTAGAAGGCTTTAGTTGAAAAATTTTATTCAACCACGTGTGCCTGATTGATCCTGGTTGCCTCACACATGACAATTTTAAATACCTCTGCACACATGTAAAACAGATTTACAAGGACACTAATCTCAGTAGATTACGTAATGAACCCAATCAGTATGGAACAGGACCGACTAGTTTAGGCTTAAACCTGGGGTCTATAGACTGACGGAGCAACCTCACTGCTTTCTGGCCCAACTCCACTGTCCAAATTTTGTCAACTGCGTTATTTTATCCTTTGTGTTAGGAGTAAGAGGCATGTACCTCTGGCAGCCAGATACAAGATATTAAACAGACTGAAAATGAATAATTCTTTATATGAGGTTAAAAAAAAGAATACAAGACAGTTGAGAGACAGGTGATTTCTCACTGGATCCAATTCCAACAGTCATCAAACAGCTGTTTTGCGTTAATGAATTTTTTTGACTGAAATTATTGTCTTTGTCTGAAAAGATCTCTTTAAAAAAAATTTTTTTATTGTTTTTTTTTTTGTTCTTTTTTTGTGTAGGGAAAATTCAATTGAATTGATTTTCCGTAAGTAGATAATAGATAAGTTGGCTATCTTTGGGATTTTTGAAAGTATGGACGAGTATCAACTTTATCCCATTCATTTCTCACCTCAGATCCCACTGGGCACCATTCCTTTCCCTGGAGCAGCAAATGTTGGCACTGCCAATGTGATAGTAGAGGCCCTGCCTCCTCAAATCTCGGTGCATAATATTGGCGTTATACACACTGAGGAGGACCTCTATGGCTCCAGTAAGTTGTTGTTCACTGGATGTAACGTTGCATTGATAAAGTGGGTCCCTGTTGCAGGCCCATTGTTTAATGTAATTCACAATCACTCAAAAACACTATCTTGTCAACATTAACAAAATAATAAATGTGAAAAATCCTTTGTAGAAATGCAACACTATGACTTCATTAATAAACACCCTGAATGCAACTAAAAATGTCTATATCTAAACTATAATGGATCTAAATAACGGTGCTCACTGGGACAAGATGTTACAACACGAGCATAAATCGTAGGCACAAAGTATAAACATTTTTCGCTCTTCAAAAACCATTCAACATCCTCCGTCGCGCTCTGCTCCTATATACCTACTCCACCTTCGAGGCTAGAAATCTCTAGGCCTTCTACCTCACTCGAGAACATGTGAGGACATTCGCTCAGATATTCATTAACATTAATCACCCCCTCTCTCTTCTGAGCCTGAACCAAACCCACTTCGAGCATATTCTCAAACTCTTTAGGTTTAAGTCTGTAGTCGCAAACAGATGACCTCGTGAACACTACTCATCCCGCCTGGTGCAATCTAACATAGTAGCGGAAACAATTTCACACTGGAAAATCTGAGCAACTATGTTGTCTATGCCTTGACAGAGAATATAACTTTATCTACATTTGGCTAAGTAAAAATCTTTAGTTCTTGATTGACACTGATCACTCTTAAGCAAATGATGTAAGCTGATGAACTACGGGCATGGATTTAAAAACATTGGAAACAACTGCCTGATTTACTTAAATTAACTAAAGCATCCCATCTTGTTTGTTGCAAACACCAAGTTTAAACGTGAAGTTCATGTAAAAAAATTTGATTTACCTATGTCTGGCTTAACCCAATCAGAAACATTCACCTAAGTCACCCAAATCCTTTTTATTTACTAGTCCATGAGGTAATGTAAGAAAGTATGGAAAGCAGAGATTAATTAAAACGAAGAAGGCAAAAAGTTTTCACCACCCTTTTTTTTTTTCTCGCAAGGTGGTGAATCCAATGACAGCAACGGGTCTATGGAATCCTCCGTCACTGTAGAGGCAAGCTCCGCCCCCGAGGGGAGACCACCCGTCACCTCCAGCAGCGGAACCCAACAGTCGCCTGCGGCAACCACCGTGTCTGGCCAGTTTGGCGCCGTGCCTGGCTCAGCCTCTACGTCCTCGTTCACATTCGGCCCCACGACGAGCGTGAACGTCCTGCCGAATGTGCCAGGGATGCCTCCTGGGGTGCTCCAAAACATCATCGGCACGATGCTTCAGCAGCATGGTATGCTGGTATTGATAGAGGGAGTGTTTCCGCATGCACATACACTTTTGGCTCAAATTGTTTTTACTAACCTTGAAGGATGGGAGGGAGGGGGTTGGTTGGGTTGGTTTAACGTCCAACAGCAGCACTATATGGGCTATATTGTAGATGGGCCCCAAGACGGACGTCTGACAATTTTATGTGCTGCCACACAGGAGACAGGGCGGGGATACCATGACTCCTGTCTCAGCCGGTCACATTATACTGACACCGACCCAACCAGTAGGGAACGCAACAGCCAGGATTCGAACTCGGGTGGGAGGGAGGGGGTTGTGGCAGCATTAGGATTAGAGCATTACTTTCCGAGGCAGGAGGTCTGGGCTGGAGCCCTACTCTGGTGGCCACATTTTTCCCTGCTGGTCAATATGCTGTCAATATAACATTCTAACCCACCCAATTCTTGGTTTATTCTTATGACCAATAACAAGCAATCACAAACCTAGATCTAGCTTGAGACGACAAACATGAAAAAATACAAATTACAAATAACTCGAAGGTCACACCAACACCTTCTGTGAAGCAGCCACTCACCTCACCCTGATAAGAGTGAGTGAGTTTGTTTTACGGCACGTCAGCACGGTAACGGCTACATTGTGCCCATAAGAACAGGTACACCGACCACTAAGCCATTTACATTGCCTGAAATTTTTAAATAAAAAAAGCCTCACTGTGAAAGAGCCTAGGGCAGACAGGGCTAGATCTAAAAATTTCAAAATGCAAATGAAAAAATAAAGAGAATGATTCTATTTTGGAGCAAAGGGGAGAGGGGGAAAATGTTTCTTCAGTACATGACCAAATAACGTGTATATTGCCACTTTTATTATGTGGGTCTTTTTTCAGTCTTGTAAATTAACAGTTTCTAGATTAAAATATAAGTTGGGAGACCCTAGTTCATTACAGGTCAAAGGATTATGTCACGGAATTCTATATTCTATGCAGCTGTACTCGAAAAGGTTCAATAAAAAATATATGGATCCAGTGAACACCACTGATACTGATAGGTTCCCTTTCTTTGCAGGAAGGGGCAACCAGCCAGTCCAAGTAAATGTGATTCGACAGACGGCAGGATCGACGGGCCCACAGCAAGTGATCATGGATCTGCCGCTAGACGGACACATGGATCAGCACCAGCAGGCCCATTTCCAAGAGCTGCGCGGTGAGTTC
Source organism: Elysia chlorotica (assembly GCA_003991915.1). Classification (NCBI taxonomy): domain Eukaryota; kingdom Metazoa; phylum Mollusca; class Gastropoda; family Plakobranchidae; genus Elysia; species Elysia chlorotica. The sequence continues at coordinate 241,395 of RQTK01000730.1, forward strand.
CTACTACTGCCACCTTGTACGTGGCCCTCTCTCTTTTTATGGGACTAATTCAAAAAGTTATACAGTGTAATCTGCTTTATATAGACCCTGTTTAAGGTAAATTGTGGTTTTTAATAAATTCTTTGTGAGGTATGAATGTCACTTTTTAATATAAACTTGGTATTAATTAAACTCTTAGGCTGTCCATAAGAGGTTTATCTTGAGCAGATTTAATTGAAAGCCAACAAAGTTTTCAAGTAGTGCTCAGTATTAAGCGATAGCTGTTACGGGAAAGTAATGCAAAATTATTTGACTTTTTGTGATTAAATTTGTTGACTTAAAATGTGTATGCATCAAACTGTCTTGCCAATCAAAGAGAATTGGCTTTTTGGATAGATCATTGATAGTGCTCACTAAATCACACTTGTCACAGAAGTTGCAATGGTTGATTTTAGACTATTTAATTTTTTTTTTCAAGTAACGCCAATTTTCTGTAAATTTACAGATTTTTGTAAAGTAAAAAATTAATATGGTGTGACATTCAATATTATATTTTTTGTACCAGCTCTGCTTTACTAAAAAGTTCAACAAGGAAAAAATTAATTAAATTGGCATCACTTCTTTTTTTCTCAACCCAAAGCCCATCATTTTCCGATGGCTTCCAGCAGTGACGCATCTCAGCAAGCATCGCCATCAACCGTTGATGCTAGCACTGCGACACGTAGCAATGCGGCCACCAACACACAAGGCAGCGCAGAGGCAGCCACAAACACCAGCACTGTAAGAACCAGGAGTACAACCGCAGCAACAAACACAGATGGGTCAAGAGTTGCAACTACATCAGTGACTACTGCCAATGTGGGAGTTGGAGGTGGCATCAATAGGTATTGCTTATGTATTATCTATAAAACTTTTCTTTTGATTTATCAGTTACTGCAAGTGGGTGATCAACAGAGTTTGAATCAATGTAACAAGCAACAGTTTGTGTGTCCTTTTCTTCTTCCTTCTTCCTCTCTCCCCCTAGTTGAGTGTGTTCACTAGTTGCCTTTCACAACCTAATTATGTGGTTGTTTATTATAACGTAACTAGCTGAGACAGGAGTCCAGGTATTCCCGCACTGTCTCTGTGTGGCAGCACGTTAATTTGTCAGTCGTTAGTCTTAGTGCCTGTCCACAATATAGCCTATCTACTGCTGTCTAGAAACCAACTCGATGTCTTTCACAAAGGCATGTTATCAATTCTGCGTTTGATTTTTTTTCTACCCCCAACCACAGCAGTGTTGGGACCGGCACAGAGCCTGGGCTGGGGATGAGCACCACGGCCACCAACACCCCTCAGATCCACGTCGGGATCAACGGGAGAGGCAGGGGCATCCCCATCAGCATCAGGCCCCCGCAGTTCCAGGGCCAGCCTCCCAGGCATCACCACCACCATCATCAGCAGCAGGGGCCGAACCCGGCGCCACCAGGCACTGGGGCTTCGATGAACAGCGTCTACGCAGACCCCTACCTGTTCTGCCACTCGCACAACTACGACAGCCAGTCGGCCCGCAGCGCCTACCGCGCCCTGCAGGCTCGGATGAGAGCCAGGGGCCAGCAGATGCCCCAGCCAAACCAGCAGGTGTGTAACAAATAAATGTATAGAGGCCCAGGACATTTTTTTTCCCTCTCACTTGTGTATTGGTGTTGTTAAATTGAATTCAAATGTATATTATTGACCAAGGCAAATTTCCTGGAATTCTTACTTTCTGTTGCTTTATGAACTAGTTTGAATTTCAAAATATCTCCATTGGTTTTCTGAATTATTTTTTTTTAATGATTTTACCTTTACAGTCCTATTTTGTTTAGTATCTCCAATCAGGAAATTGACAACTCTGTGTATTTCCTCAGCAGCTGTGCAAATATTGTTTCTCCCTCAAGGTCTATAGACCCACCATTATTTAAAACAGATTTTTCGCCGACAATCTCAACAGCCTTTGAAATGTACCTGTGTTTAGAAGTAAAAGTGTTGGCAAGCAATATTTGATTATTAAAAAAAATTTTTTTTTTACTATGGACTAGTTTTATTCTTTTTGCAAAAGTTTCCTAAATTTTTTTTATGTCAATCTTAGGAGGTTCTAAGATTTATATTAAAAAGTTGACACTTCTCTTTCTCCAGGTTCCGAATTTGAGCACAATGGTTTCTGGTCTGGTGGGAAATATTTTTGGACAAGCAGGACAAGGTGAGAATTTTTTGTACTTACAAAGGTTGAGCAAATCTTGTTCTTAGTGAATAACATTAAAACAAGGCTGGTCAAGAATACCTTTCATTTTTTTCACATTTTGTCTGTTCCTGATTGTTAATCAACAATAAAAGCATTTCAAACCAACTACCCAGTCACAACTTCTTGCAACAAATGAAGGAATGTGTGGTCACTGCCTTCACAGAAGTGACAATCTTATTGTGGTCACTGCCGGTCATGTTTTTTTGTAAAACAAAAACTACGGTGCAGGAGAGGAACAGATATTGTAAAATTGACTCTGTTTCAAATTTTTTACCATGACTTAAAAAAAAAAAGATTTTAGTTGGTAATGACAATGATGCTTAGAACAATAATATCAGTGATACTGTAGTCCAGCTCCAGAGGATCTACAAATTTGTTTCGAGTTTCTTCATATAGGGTAGATAAAGTTACTTTTAAAATATTATTTTTTTTCCTTTTCATTTCTCAGCTTTCAATGTGGGCCAGAGGCCTGGAGCTGGCACCACTGCCAACAACGCAACCAACGCACACACACCAGGGGCTGCAACTGCTACCTCAACGGCCAACAGCGGCAACCCGACCCCAGACACCAACACTACACAGAGCCACAGGGCGACCAACTCCGTCCCAACAAGCAGTGCAGGGCCTCAGATGCCAGCCTTCAACCCTATGCAGATGTTTGCCAACATGTTCAGGCCAGGGGCTCAACCTTCTAACCCACCAGATATTTCTTCTATCTTCGGGAATCTTATGCAAGCCACAAGGGTAAGCAGCCTTTTTTTAGTCTTGTTTTTGTAAATTTGCGCTGCTGTTTATGTAAATTAACAGGAAGTCTTCATTTTGTCCCAAGTTCAGCTTTTTTGGCACCAGTAAACAAAACAATCTCTGATTAGTGAAACATCCCTGACTTCCTGAATAGTACTTCACAAAGCCGCGACTTAACAGCTTCTGGGCCTCAGTCTAGAGGTCTAAATCAAATCTCTAATGATCAGCCACTTTATATGAGCTCACAAGATAGTGTACGTATATGAATTTCCAATGTGGAGGTACTACACATCATCAGGCCATTAATCCACTAATGAATGGGTTGGTGTTATCCGAGCACTCTCTGCAATGTGTGTAAAAAAACTGTCAGATGTTAGTCTGGGCATCTGTCCGCAACACGGTCTAGCTGATGACAATCGACCAAGTGACTGTGTTGGCTTCAGGTTTTTTTTCTTCAATAACTTTTCTGGTTTTAAGTACAGAAGTATATCTGTTTATAAGACTATGTTTTTTGAGCTTGTTGGAAGACCAACATTTGACATTGAGTGACAGAGCTAGGATATGAGGTCCTCCATTTCAAGTGGTAACACAAACGTTAACTTTGTGCATCCCATATAGACTTACTGACTCGATATAATGATAATAGCTGGGCCTTATCTTGTACATCCCATATAAATAAACATACTGACTCTCCATAATAATATATTTTTTTCAGGCTCAGCCTACATCGGGTGCTGCTTCAGGCGCTGCTGGCACTTCAGGGACCCCTCCTGGGGGGACTCTGGCAGACATGTTCACCTACTTTAGACCTCCTCCAGGAGAGGAGCAGGAAGGTAAGTGTTGTCAGCAGCATTTTGGGATAGAATGTGTGTTTTGTTCAGTTCAGTCCCTTGAATAGATAATCGAACATGGGGGACATGGGTGTGTATTAAGTTTTAGGCAACTAATATTTGCAATTTGAAATGGTGGGATTGAAATTCATAGAAATGATTTTTAAAAAATACATAATATCTTAGTAGGAAAATGAAATCCTGTTATTTTTTTATTTAAACGTAGCTACGATATGTTCTTCAGATGAAATCATTGTGTTTTTGCACTCGTTATTCTAAGACTGTTTTTTCCAAGCAATATTTGAATGTATTTTGGTTCTGGTACTTTTCACTCTAGATGAAATTATTGTGTTTTCGCGCTTGTTATTTTAAGATTATTTTTTTTTCTTCCAAGCAATATTTGAATGTGTTTTGGTTCTGTTACTTTTCATTCACAGCGCAGACTCCGAGCGTGCTGGTATCGCTCCTGGAAACGGTTGCGCCCTTCATGGGCCTGGCAGATCTCTTCTCGCTGGTGATGGGCAACACGCGGGTGGTCGGCCAACTGAGGAGGCCGCTGCGAGACTTTGTGTCGGGACACCTGGCCGTAGTGGACGGCAACGTGGAGGCCCTGGTCAGATCGGCGCTCGATGACATGATGCCGGAGATCCAACACATGGAGGTGGGGATAGTTGTAATCTAGTAAATGCGAAATGCAGTGAATACGCTCAATATACTACACATCTTGGGGATAGCCCAAGAGTTTTTTTTCTTCATTATCCCAAGTTTATATTAAACAGTGACGGTAAAGAACAAAAAATAGGAATTTGTGCCTCAAAAGTAATTGATATAAAACCATAGTATGTCTGAACCGGCTTCTATTGAACTGAGTATTCTACTGCTGCCAAATTTCAAGGGGGAAAAAATTGGAAAATCTGGATTTTTTTAAAAGTTTTAATCTAGTGAATACAGTAGAATCAGCTCAATATGATAAACCTCTTGGTGACAGCCCAAAAGGTTTTTTTTTTTTTTTTTAATCATAAGTTTATATTAAACAGTGACTGTAAAGAACAAAAACAAGGAATTAGTGCCTCACCTCAGAAGTAATTTATATAAAACCATAGTTTGTCTTAAGTGGCTTCCGTTGAACTGAATATTCTAGTGCTGCCAAATTTGAGGGAAAAAACATGGGACAATCTGAATTTGTTGTTGTTTTTTTGTTTCAGGACTTAGCCTGATTTAGTTCAGCACTTCATAAGCAACGATGACATATTTTTTTCAACCTCTTAAAGTGCGTTTGAATGTTCTTAACACTATGTAACTAGCTCTAAGAGTCCAAATTGTGATTTGCATCTGATTCACCCAGGTTGCTTCACAAATACGGATCTAAGTCTCCATTTTCAATATATGATAACCTTCACTTTTCTTTTTAATCGCTGTGAAGTAGTCGAACCAAGTTTTTCAAATAAATACTAATAATGTTTATCCACCTGTCAGGGTCTGGTACAGCTACGGCCTGGGGTGGACATGGCCATGTCTGTTTGTGCCTGTCTTCAAGCTCACCTGGTCACCCTGTTCAACACCATCAACTCGGACAGCCCAAGTATGTACTAGCTAGCACTGTAGTCTTTGGTTTAGACTTCAGGCCACTAGGTTTCTCAATGAAGCAGTTGCCAAGATTAAACTTAGAGGCACCAGCTGAGCTTTGAACCTTTTTTTTAAAAATGTCGTGCTGGTAAATCCAGAGCTTTACCGACTGAGCTGGCTATCTGACATATGTGCCCATATTCTATCACTGTAGCCTTTGATTAGACTTAAGTTCCCTAGGTTTCTCAAAGAAGCTGATACAATGATAAAAACCTTCTAGCTGGTGGTGGTCAGTGAACAGCTTTCCTGACTGAGCTACCCATCAGGCAGCTGTCCCCATATTGTATGAAAAATCAAAGAGGTTCAAAGTTTTTTTTTTACATCCTATTTCTGCCTTTTATTTTAGATGCTAAAAAAGAAAAACAATGGTGCTTGTTGCTCCAGGTCTCTGTCAGCATAAAAAACATTTGGGTTGTTTGGGACTAATCTGAGGAAGATGAAGAAAAAACATCCCAACAAAAAGCAAAAAATAACTATATCTAAAAGGGTAATTTTAGAAACACATTTCAGGACAGAATTGATTTGACATGCTTGTTTGGCAGAAAAAATTGTCAACATGATTTATTAGATACATCGCTAGTTTGTTGGAAAAAGTTAATATTTAAACTGGTTTTGTCAAAATTGGATTATGCTGATGAAGTCTTGCAGCAACAAAATTTAACATTAAATCATATATAAAGATTACATGTATACATGAATGGGTGCCATCAGAAGGCAAGTATCGAGGGTTTATTTTGCCTTTAAGCTGTGCCCTACACTAAGCTAGCGATTGCTGTTCCTATTTCCTTCTCTTGGGGGACAATCTACCCTTTGAGACTCATCGGGAACAAACAGTTTGTTAAATTTACAAGTAGCAATGTAAATGAGCCGAGGTCAAAAGGTGATCTACTTCTACACACCATATTAAAACGATGATTGCACGCAAACTATTGGATGGATTTGAGATAAATACACATCAGGACATGAGGAAATAATGGAAGAAATACATAAGATAAATTGGTGCCCATGAAAAGTAAAGAAAATTAGTTTGAGACTTTATTCCAACGAATCAACAATGTAAATGCCATGCCCTTTTCTAATGCACCTTTTGACCTTTGCTCTTTTTGGTTTTCTTTAACGAAATAGTTTTCACTGAATGTAACCGGGGTGGGAAATTTATGTAAATTTATAGAAATCCACAAATACGCTATATTTTGTCTCAAATGTGCCCCTCAGGTGACAATGATGAGTTTGGCAGCAACCTGTACTCTCTGTGGATGAAGATGATGGCGGAGACGATCGCTCTGTGTATCTACTGCATTCAGGATGGTGACGCTGGCTTCTCTGACATGGTACAAAGATATATGGTGAGTCAGTTTTGTCAACTGCAGGACTGTGGCCACTTCACTTTGGTATACAGTAAACACTGAATATGTCAAATAGTTTGGGAAAATAAAGACTTCAATTAATACCTTTAAATTCAAATTTTAGTAGGATTTCTTCATACATTCATCTGGTGTCATCTCTGAAGAGGTTGACGGGAAATGGTCTGCCACTATCTATTCTGGACTTTTGCTGTGCATTCTGAAAGCATCCCACCGGTCTGCCTTTTTATGTTGCCCAACCAGTTTCTATTTCGTCTCTCTCTCTCTGCCTCTTATCCCATATGCTCTGCCCGCCATTATATACCCATACAGTGCAAGTTTTGCTCACGCTGCATATGTCTATTCCTTAATGGTTGATATGTCTCTGTGCAGCCTCGCATGAACCAAGGCATGAGTCCGGCCATCACAATCTGGATGACGACATCCTTGCAGGACATCTTGGGGTCCTTCCACCGCAACCACCCCGTGTCAGAGGCTCAGATCATGAGATATGTGGTTCGCACGGATCAATCCAGGTAAATTTCATATGTTCTTTGTTTTAAATTGTATTTTCTGATTTACCTCTTTATTAGGTTGCGCGTGAAACAGTGAAAGTCTGCTAAGGACAGGTCCTTTCTCTGTATCTTGATTGCCTTCTGTGTTCCTATCATCTTGTCTTCTGCTTCTTACCCCCACATTCCCTCTACTTCTAACCCGACTATTCGACACCTTATTTGACGTGAGGTGCGTTCTGTGAGTGCTGTCATTCACCAACACATCACTTTGGCCCCCTCCTTCATTTGAGACAGGTGGGCGGTGCAGCCTACACTACTCAGTCGGCTGCTCATGTTTTGTTTTAGCCACATAGAGACAGAACTGAGATCCCAGGATTTCAGTCTCAGTTTAGTAGTTTAGAAATGCATATGAAATACTTTGTCACTTCAGTAAAGCATGATGCTTCGCCATAAAAATAGCAAAAGATTACATATTTTCTCTTTACAGGATTTCAATTATCATTTCAGTCCTAAAAGTCTGAGGTCAGTATTAGTTGGCAGCTCTGCCTTGAGGCAAAGTTTTTAAAGAGAAGCCAGTTTATCGAGACTGCTACAAATAGCTCAAGTTATAAAATTTGGTTATTGGAAGAAAAATCACAAGAAATATTTGTTGTTGTTGTTTTGTGATGAGAGAAATTAAGATTTATTAGATTGAAAAAAAAACCAACAGCAACAACAATGCTGCACCTGATGTATAGTTACAACTTTTAAAGACTAAGGCTATGATCACTTTTTTTTTTTTTTACCATTTAGGCCAGCAAATTCATCATCAACATCTGAAAGAAAACCTAACACAAGCACCAACAATGTAGACCAGGCAGCACCTGCAAGCTCTGCACCAGCACCCATGGAAGTGGCAACAGAGTCTCCGTCCCCTAGACCTCCACGGGCCAAAGTGAGTTTAGTGTGATGAAAAAGTTGAAATGCAGTCTAAATTATTCTTTAACGTTCTGATGTTTGACTTTGCCCTCAAATTTAAGATTAATCTTTTCACATCGCATGATTTAAGGCCTTTTTCATGTGTTTGTCATATTTTTTTTTCTTTTCTAAAATGTTGAAAGAAATGAAAGCTTTGATTTGTATTATTTTGTAATGAAAGGTTTTAAGATCAATACAAAGAGGCGCTGGCACAAAGCATATTATCTATGTGCACAAGCTTACTGCCTGATGGAAAAAGGTTAACGACTTCTACTCATGGCTTAAGGTGCTGACAAGGCAACTCAGTAGTAGACCAGTACAATATTAATGCTTTGTAAAACGTATGAAAATGGATTAAATGGAATTTGTGGGATGTTAGTAGTAGCTCAGTGAGTTAATGCTCTGGAGTGGCTGGTGCCTCTGTCTCCATATAGGATTTTCCAACTAACCTAGCAGCATAAAACTCACCAAAAGTAATATTTTTCATATGCAGAAAAAGATCTGTAATGTACATCTAAATATAACAAACCTAACTTTTCATACTATTAGTGTAGTATGAACTTTGGTCTTTAATCATTACATCAAAATATCCCATAAAATGCATTTTTAATCATGTGTTTATCTCTGTATTTTGCAAATTTCTTTTTCTGTCTGTCTTGAAGGCTGCCCGCACTTTGCCTGAGGAGGAAGAGTCTGGGGAAATCTTTGTGGACGCTCAAGAGTCTCTGAGCAGAACTGCACCGGAAGCAGCCCAAAGTGCCGGACTCCAAGCACGCCCCAACAGCATCACCACAGCAGCATCGCCCGCTACGATGGCAGTGAGGTCCAAATGTCCCCCTGCAACCAGAAACGGTAACTCCGACAACTGGCAGTCTGTTATACCTCAGGTTGGTGAACTTTGTGCTTAGCCCTCTTTCTAAGTTTCTTCCTCAACTATCTTCTCATCAATTAATTGTTAATGGCGCAATGAAGCTTGGCAAATGGCAAGACTAAAAAAAAAAAATAAAAGCAAGTATAGTGCATCTCTAAAATTTTGTGCTTCACAATACCTACTTTCATCTTTTTTGTGTCTTGCAATTCTATCCTGTGGTTGGGGCATTAAAATGTATAGACGTAGCAAATGGAAATGAAACTTGGTTGAAATACTTTTTTTGTCTGAACATACCAGATTCTGAAAACCTGTAAGCAAAATTCCCTTGATTACATCAATATACCTTGAAAGTAGTTTGTTGACTTTATTACTTATAGAATATGATTGTTCCCTAACTTTAAAACATAGTTGGGAGGGTTTGGAGAGTTGGAGAATTCCAACTAAGATCCAATGGGTGATAAAGAAAAAGCAAAAAAATGGCCTGGGAATCATCTGTAGATTTTCCTAGAAATTATGCTGGTGTTATTCCTGTAATCAGACTGATCCCACAAACCACTCAAGAACATCTCAGTACATGTAAGCTTATAAGATTGAATATTAAACACTTGGACAGGTTTTCCTCTAGATTTAAATTTGTGCTGTTTTGTAAAATTAGAGCTGCGCTATACCTGCTTTCATATTTTTTTTGTGTCTTGCGATTCTGTCATGTTGTTGGGGCAGCTGTGGGGCCACCACTGCATTTTGCAACCTGCTTTGTCAAAGTGATGTGGAGCGTTACACTATTCATTTTTTACTGTGAAACCTAGGAAAGATAAAAAAAAGATTTCACAGAGTGTTTCTACTTAGTTAAAAAATATCAACTCAGCTTTATGTTTTTGTTAGCTTCTTAAGCATTAGCACCAGAAATGAGTAATGTCTAAAGGTGTGAAAATTCAAGTCATTAAATAGATTCATTTAATCAGAAAATAGAATTGCCAAGAAAATCTTTTTACTTCAAATTGTTCAGTAAATTTCATCTTTTTTTTAACACAACTCTGTGTGAGATAGCATTGCTTATAAAAAAAAGTCTTCAGGGAACAAAGTGAAAACATGGATCTCTTAAGTTAAAACAGACTGCAATTTCAGATTTTATAAACTGAAAGAAGGTTATTGGAAAAAGAAATCCAGTTAATGTGAAAAACATTTAAGACAGCACAGATTTATGCTGTATGCATCTCCCCAATGCTTTGTCAAAGAGCATCGGACAAGCTTTCCTTATTTTTACTTGAGTTGATTCCAATTTATTTGTCTTGTCAGGAATGGATCCCTGTGATCAACCAGGACGTGGCCAGACAGAGAGACCAGCGGCCACAGCCTCCTCTCAGCGATGCCTATCTCCAAGGCTTGCCCGCCAAGAGAAGACGGGTGAGGTTTTATAGCGTTTCTCTCAGTTCTAGACACATTCAAACTCTGAATAAGTTACTTTAAGTATTAGATCAGCTGGGGATCTATTTGTATAAATGCGAGTGAAAATAGATTTAGCCTCTTATTACAGTCTGACTTAAGCTCTTAATCTTTTTCACATTGCATGATTTTAGACCTATTCCTTGTGTCCACACGATTTTGGGGATTTTCAAAAATTTTCAAAGGTAAAAGCTTTGTAATTTATTTTGAAATGGAAAGTGCATAGATCAATACAAAAATGTGCTAACAAAAGAGCATATCAACCCGCACAACATACGTGCGTGGTGATGCTAATAGGTTAAGATGTGTTTTTTTTCTCACTGTGCATCTTATGTTGCAGATGATGACAGTGGAGCATGTGGGTGAGATGGGAAACATGAGCCGCTACCTGCCGTCGGCGCTGAGAAGGGCAGCCCGAGCAGCGAGGGTCGAGCCAATCAGCAGTGAAGAGAACCTAGCGAGAGAGGCTGCCGATAATCTCGACTTACAGGGAGCACTGGAGGACGAAGTCACAGCTGTCTTGGAGACACGCGTAACATCAGACACAGATTTCAGCTCAGAACGGTTCCCTAATGCCAAGGAATATTTTCACAAGTCAAAAAGACACTAGATAGATGAGAGAGATCATGTCAGATATTTGTACATTTGAAATAAATTGGATATTTTGTCCTGCTTGTAAATAAATTTTATGAAGTACCGGTACCAGCACAATGTCTTAGTGCTTGTTTTGGTATTACCATGTATGAGAAATGGAGAATATGTTTTCACTCTTAGCTAAATGAGAAAGCAGATTATTCAGTGGAGTCATGGAAATCTATGTATTCACGTATGCACCTAAGCTTGAGAGTTATTATATTGCTTGTTGTAGAATAGCTGGCACAGATGCGATAGGTGATGGTCTGCAGAAAGTTAACTTTATTTTGATAGAGGTATCTGCCTTTAAAAATTGTCTCATGTACATTATCAGTAAAAGCAGAAATTGAAACCTGTCATGGCATAATTAGTAGTATGCACTGTCTAGATCAATGCAAGCAATTTTTTTTCTTTCCTTTAATAAAAAAAAAAATGGGTGCCATATGTTATTATTTTAACCAATTTCATTTTTAAGGCACATAATACATTTAAATGCTTGATCTAATGACAGCATTAACTGTCTTTATCACTTAAACCTAGAAGTGTTATTCTGAGAAAATCTAGATGTTAAAAAGGAATCTTTTTTTAGAGCTGTAGCTCCTACCTTTCTGCACCAATATGTGTTTTTTTTATAAGATGGTGTTATGATAGAAAACGTAAAAGCTGTAGCAAGATCCATGTACATGTACAGAAAAAAAAAAGGCACTAGCACAGCCGTCAAGGAATTATGCAGTTTTCATTTGCTGAAGAAGGGAAATTCTTCCACATCTCTTTGAATGCATAGGCGCCAATTAGGTTCTGCACATGTGTGGCCTTGCATTACCCTTTTCGGGGCCCTTGTATACTTTTTTTTTTTGTAAATGAAGGTAGATAAAAATTGAGATAAACATTTAAAACGATGAAACATTTTGTGGAGTAAAATGTTATAGGGTTGGAGTCACGCTTTCATCTTTTGTATTGTATTTTGATGCAAGAATGTGCAAAATGAAAGAAAAAAAAAAGGATGGTTGTTAAAATGCTATTCTGGTAATAAAAAGGCTAAAAATGGCATTGTTTTTAGTTTCTTTTCTTCTTGTAAAAAACCATGTGAAAGACTTAATGTATACATATTTTGTAGGAGAATCTGAATAATGTCTTGGGGGCAACCTAAAAAGCTTAATATTTATCCCAAGTTTATCTTGACATGGAAATTAAAAAGGTAAATGGTGTCTGGAAAACAATGTTCATAAAACCGTAGTTCATCTTAAACAGGATTTACCTTAAGAAACTTCAACTTTATTATGTTTACAGACTCAGCAAACTCTATAATGTAGTTTGTTCATTTTCAATTCAATACACATAGTTTGTTGGGTTGAGTTGAGTTGGTCTTAACGTCCAACATGAGCACTATATATTGTGGACGGGCCCCAAGACTAACGCCTGATCTTTGAAGCTCTATATAACTAATGAAGGGGCTTCCACCTACATACATACATACCTAGGGTGTATTGAATTGAGTCGATTACCACCCCCACCCTTCTTCTACAAGGGGTATGAACATTGATGTGTCAAATTCCGTCCCCTGCCAGTCTATATTAATATGACTGCCATAGATACGAGTCCTGGTATCCCCGCAGTCTTGCATAAAATTATCAGATGTGCATATACATGTATTGGGATTCCTCTTGATTATTATAGACTTGCTGGGATCTTTAGAAACCCAGTCACCCTTCGACTAACTACACTCCGCGCATTGTAGGAGTTATAGTTATAGTGACTGTTTCCTTGATCTCCTATCACGCTTGGCGACCATTCCTTTTCCCCCACCACTAATCATTTTTCACTCTTTGGCCTTATCCTTTCACGAATTACACGGCTGTTGCTCAGAATATCCCCCGTCGCCCATTTCTTCTTTGTAAACTTGGGGCCCAGTTCACTTGCTGATATAGTAAATTTAACTTTTCGGTGTTTATTAAAAATGGAGTCACTTTTAGATGTATAAAATAATAAAAAAATCAAATGATTAAAAGACTTTAAATAATATTATAGGAATACATGTATTTTTCATGCTTTGTATTAAAGTCCTTGTGTGCTACATTGTACGGTACCTCTCTGTTGTTGAGTTGATTTAAGTAGGTACTCTAAACTGTACAGGCTGTTTTTTTTCGGGCTCGGGCACAAACTGAGCTGTAGAAGGAGGGTATTCACTTGGTTGGTGTATAAAAACTATTTAATATTTTAAGTTTTAACGGACAAATTTCAGAACTCTGATGGGAGTTTCCCACAATTAGTGGGGCCACGAACCTCCAAAATGTAATCACAAATTAGTAGGTGGAAAATATTCTTTGACTAGAGTAGTATATGCATGTAATGATGTATCGTTTTATTAATTTTAGCTATTTTGATTCAACTTTAGGAATTATTCTCAATGTATTACAGGTTGGAATTTTTTAAAACCAAGTTGGTAAATGTGCCTTCTAATCAAATAAATGAAATATGGCAAGGGCTTCAACGGGTAAATACATGTACATGTAATGATAATTTTCACCCCTTACAGATATGGTCTCCTTGCCTTCTAAGTTCTCTAGTTATTACAAGAACACAGAAACAATCCAAACAGCTTGAAAGCAGTCAATCTGAGTCATAAAATTACCTTGTTTTTTCCACACTACGTGTCGGATATTCCATTTAATCACCATATCTTTCTATATAACGTTATCGTCTATATCAGAGCCCATGATTACGAATGAAATTCTTGGTTTTATTTTACAAGGTAATTACTAGAATAAAATCAGTAGACTACGTTTTCTAAAGAACACTACCAAGTGCCATACGTTTCTCCCCTTGATTTAGCCTTTGTTGGCCGTTTTCTCAAATCTAATATGTAAGGTCTACAACATCGAACATTTCAAGGTTCAAGGTTCAAGGTATACATAAATGCCTGTAGTCGTACATATATACATGTAACTTTTGCTTTTCATCAGATTCAACACATTTGAGCTGCAGAAAGCTGATTACTAAGGAAAACTTTGTGTAGAAGGATATTCCTCAAAGTTGTCTTTTTTTACCAAATACAAGAGGATCATTTTGAGCATTTTTGTCATGTACACTACGTCGCAAAATCTGCTACAATTGATCAATATACTAATCCTATATAAAATTGAACACTTTTATATCAAGTTTGTGTGCACCAAGTTTCAGGTAATTTGGTTGATAAATTAAAAAAAATAAAAATCGGGTAAAAGTAAAACCAAGATGTTTAGCTAGATTATTTTTTTTCCTTCAAAAACATTTTTTTTACATTTTTGTTTTTATCTCATATTGATCTAACACACATGTCTGGGAAGTGAAACTAAGATTTTATCTTAAAAGAAAAAAAGTGCATTTATGAGCAGATGCCCTTACATTTTTATATCTGAAACAGCTGCTGACAAGTGTCATTTTCAACCTATAGACTGAGTGATAATGCCAACAGATGCTTTGATTATTTTAAAAAAATTGATAGAAATCAGTTATTAAGCCACTTAACGCATGGAGATAAAGTTATTTATAATGTGACAGGATAAGGGAACTGAGAGAGAGAGAGAGAGAGAGAGAGAGAGAGAGAGAGATATTCATGCTTAAACATTCAAAACTTTACACAATTCAACACACCACAAAAATAACAAACACTGTTATAAATTATTTCAAAAATCAATTATTATTTTTTTACATTTTTTTTTATTTCAATTCTTCATCAGTTTAGAAGTTCCTGAGGAAAAAGGAAAGAAAGGAGGGTTTAAAACAATATATACTTTTCTGCAAAGAAAAAAACAAACAAAACCAACTTTAATGAAGCAGTAAATTTTATGGTGGTAAGGCCTTACCACATCATAAATTATGACTTCAAAATAATATTTAAAAACAAACAAACTAATAACTATCCATTTTATACAAACATCTAAAAATAAGTATGGCTAGAAAACTGGCTGATGTTTGATCTAAAAATTGCTAAAACAAGTTGTTTATTATTTAGCTGTGAAAAGTTATATCCTTAAAAAAACCTATATTTTTAACATCTTATACAAAGACTTATCAAACTGAATTATGTCAAAGGATTGAGAAATCTAGTATAACTCAGGATACCCTCCACCTACGCCTGTGTTTAAAAAATATGAATGGCCTACTTTCCTTATCAATGAGATCTACTTTGTCTTGTGACCAATTCTTATTCAATTTCAAGTCAAAGTAAAAAAGCCTCAGTGAGTTATTGACACTAAAGTGAAGTTAATTCATTCACATGACTTGTGTACTCCATCCCACTAGAAAATGTAAGGTTTCAAAAACTTGGGATACATTATTTAGCCACTAGATTTTTCTAAAGAACCCTGACTTTCTATTTAGAGACAAAGACTTATCAGGAAGCTCACCCGTTCTCCTCTGAAGGTACACAATAAACTTAAGAAGAATACACAGAATTTACTGTTCATGTGCGAAACGAGACCCACTTTAAGGTAATGTAAATAAAAATTAGATGACCCATACCTAATAGAAATAATGGAAATACTTAACTATCACCAACTCATTCAGAACAAGAATTTGAACAAAAAAAAACAACAACCCAAAAACACACTGGATGTAAAAATAAAAAACAATAATAGCAAATGTACATGTAGGCTACTTACTTTGCAATAAGACCATCACGCTTGGTCAAACGGTTCAGAAAAATAACATTATATATGTTTATTTAATACTGCAGTGTTTTAACCTTCAACGCCACTCGTTATTTGTATTACATTAAACCATTCGTGGTTGAAAATCACCTGATGATCTATTAAGACTAAGAGCACACACAAAAGTGCTGTTAATTTTTCTGTCAACAGTAAATCACTTTGTGTTTTTCACGCAGTGACCCTAGTATGAGACTATGACCTAAGACTAGTAATAGGATTAAAAAAACATATTGCATGTGGCTGAAAATAGTTATGTAATAAGTGCATCTATCTATCAATCCATTTACCTATCTGTCTAATTATATAAATAAAAATTAAATTTCTAGCTATCTATCTATCTCTTTTCTCTGCACAACTATTTTCATATGTCTATCAATGCTTATCACAAGGAATGTTTTACCACCCTTGACATCACCATCTGTCAGTCTAGTATCAATCATTCTATATTCTCTATCTATGGATCTTACTAAGGAGGAAGAGAACATGAAGGAGGAGCAGGAGCACGAACATAACCAGCTTATAGCCTACTATACCTTCAGGAGAGATATAGAGTGGGAGAAAGCATGTGTGTGTGTGAGAGATTAGTTGTTGAGTTGGTTTAAGGTCCAACGTTAACACTATGTATAAATGCTAGACAGAGAATTACCATTGCCGAAGCTCATTTACAAGTATATTACTATACAGGTGTTTTTCATCCATGAATAGATTAACTTCAAGGAAACCACATGGTTAAAAAAAACCTATAAATTATTTTGAAAAACAACACAGATAGAACTTAAGAAGCATAACAAAATTAAAATGCAAATTAAGGAATACATACCGGTTTTGATCTTAATTCTTATTTGGGACCAAGAACAAAAATTACGCAGATCTTTCACAGCCTGTGTTTTTCACTGCTACAGTGAAGGTTAAAGTAGTGGGGTTTATTAGGTTTTATATTTTGAGATTATTGGAACACAATTTAGTTAAATAACCTACTTTTCTGTTTTCACAGTGAAACGAAGACTGAAATGTTAATCCAAGTATATGATCATGTGTGCTACATTGTATCTCGGAACTCTGTTGATTTAATGTCCAACATTCAGAAATCTGATGGGAGTTTCCCACAATTAATGGCCACTAACCTCCCAAATTGTTCTTTTAATCATAAATTAGGAGGTGGAAAATATTCTTTTACTATAGTGAATATACATGTGATGTATCAATTTATTAATTTTAGCTGATTTGATTCAACTTTCGGAATTATTTTCAATGTATTATGGGTTAGGATTTTTTAAAACCAAGCTGGTACATGTGCCTTCTTGTAATCAAATAATTATGACAAGGGCTTGAACGGGTAAATGTTGATAATTTTCACCCCTTACACGCATCACAATGCGCAGACATCGGGCCTGCTTTATGCCTATCCCCCAACCCCTCTCTTCCCTTCCCCACCCCTAGTCCCGCACTTTAGCAGTGCAAACCATGAACCCATCCCACGCGGCTATGGTTAGGCTAGGGCGTGGAAAACAAAACAATGCCGTTCTTTACTCTTTATCTACCGCTCGCTCAAGTCCCGCTGTATCCATGTTCGACCCTGTCCCTGCCCCGTTATATCAAAAAAGCACAGGTTATAGAGCTTATATAGAAAAAAAGCTCGCTCAAGTCCCGCTGTATCCATGTTCGGCCCTGTCCCTGCCCCGTTATATCAAAGCACAGGTTATAGAGCTTATATAGAGAAAAAAACGGGGCTACTTCCAAGGTCCCGCTATAGGGATGGTCCCGCTGCAGCGGGTGCCGCTATAGTTGAGCACTACTGTACTATTCTGTGCACATTCAATAAAGCGTGAGAAGGGTGACAAGGGAACCAAATCAGTAGGTACATATATACAGTGTGGCATGGCCTTGGATTGAAGAGAGAGGTAGAGGTTCATGCTTAAGTTTTAAACAATTATACACACCACAAAAATAACAAACACTGTTATAAACCATTCCAAAAATCATTTTTTTTTTAAACATTTTTTATTTCAACTTTTCATCAGTTTAAAAGTTCCTGTGGAAAAAAGAGAGAAAGGAAGTTTTAAATTTTAAAAAATGTTTTTAGACCCTATTAGTGTAGGTTTGAAAAAATTATATGTATTAGTAAATCTTATGGTGGTAAGGCCCGACCAATCCCAAAGTATAAACAAAATAATAATATAAAAAAACTAATAACTATCCATTTTATACAAACATCTAAAATTAAAAATGGCTAGAAAACTGGCTGATATTTGGTCTTAATATTTCTAAAACAACATTTTTATTTAACCGTTTATAAAAATGAGAATCAAACATATTTTTAATACTTTCTATATAAATGGATCAAACTTTAGGTTTGACAAAGGATTGAGAAATATAAAACTCCAAGGCCATCTATTTTTCTCTCAATTAAAATAGAAGTCCTGTGACCCGATTCTTATCCAAGCAGTAGACTTTTGCAGAATCAGACTTAAATTAAAGAATCATATAAAATCTGGAAACCCCAAATTGTATGACAATTTCAATTAATTACAGGCTACCACGCAAGTTGTGAACAAATGGGGCAAGTCAGAGTTAAAGTAAAAAAGTGTCAGTGAGATATACTGACACTAGTGTCAAGTTGATTCGCATGACCTGTGTACCCCATCCCTGTAGTATTAGGAAGGTTTCAAAAACCTTTTTAGCCCATTTTTCTAAAAAAAAAAAAAAAAAATAACACCCGACTTTCCATTTAGAGAAAGACTTATCAGAAAGCTCACCCATTCTCCTCTGCAGTACACAATAAACTTTAGAAGAATACACCGAATGTACTGTTAATGTCCGAAATGAGACATCTTTAAGGTAAAGATGACTCATACCTAATATAATTATAAATACTGCACTATCACCAACTCATTCAGAACAAGAAAGAAAGAACAAAAAATGAACGCAAAAAAAAACAACAACCCAAAAAAACACACTGGATGTAAAAATAAAAAACAATAGCACATGTACATGTAGGCTACTTACTTTGCAATAAGACCATCACGCTTGGTCAAACGGTTCAGAGAATCATCAGATTCACCCTGTGGAGGTTAATAGGATAACATTTGGTTTATTTTTTCATTTGACAATTACAGAGCTGTTGTTTTTTTTACCACCAATGCAAGTGTTGCTTTTAACAAAGCTGTTTTACCCCTCTGTGCTTCTTGTACTAACGCAATTTTAAAAAAAAAAAAAAAAGGAAATGTATGTTGATCAAATTAAAAGGACAAAAAAAAAAAAAAAAAAAGATTCTTAAAATGAATTTTCAAGGTTGCTATGAAGACAAAAATGAAAAGATAAATCAATACATCAAAGATGCAGTGGAAAAAATAATGTATGGAGAGCATTAACCCAATTCTGCTTCAAGCGCCTGACTACATTCCACTCCGATCATGTTCATGCGCCTGACTACATTCCACTCCGATCATGTTCATGCGCCTGCTGAGCAACGAAGAAGTCATGACTGTTTGCAAGCTCTCTTATGTCGGAAAACACAAAAGCGTATGCATAGCAACAGCACCCACATGTAGAGCGATGTTGAAACTGAAACTTGCCGTTGACAGCTTTCAATTTGACTGAATAGAACATTGTAAATGAATTTTTTGAAGATTGGACAATTTTTACCTTTATATATACTGTTTTTTTTTTTAATTGTCTTTCTTGTCTAACCAATTCCATTTCTCACTATATAAATTTCTTTAATATCAATTGGACCAACACGATCAACAAATTCCATCATGGACCTAACTTTATTTCCAGAATCAATTTCTAATCAATAAATAATAAAAGTTTAGTCTAGATCTACACAAAGTCCTTAGATCTAGATACTCCTCCTACTGTCCTACTTTAGACCTAGTCCACGTATATGCAGTGGTACTTTGAATAACACAAAATAAATAAAACAAAAGTCTTTGATCAAGATTTATTCCGTTAAATTATTTTCCCCGTTTTCAGAAGTCATTGCACAGAGATTGACAGAGAACTGACAGACCTCATGTTGATGTTACCCGACACGGTAGGCTAATTAAAAATTTAAAAAATTTGTTTACGGAACTTTGACTGACGCCTTTTCCGCCTCGTAATTTAGTAAATTTACGAAAAATTGGCACCTCTGGAATCAAGAGGCTGTACACATAGCTGCCAACTTTTGAGAAAGCAAATACAGATTTTTAGCGCGGTTAGTTACTGCAAACCTAATTGATGGCCAAGCTTATTTAGTTCAGCTATCAATATTAACTTAAACACTTGTATGCTTCATCATAACTTAAAAAAAAAAAAAAATTTTTTTCTTCCTTTTTTGGTAGATCTATGTGTGTGCTTTTGTTTTGATCTTTTTTTTTTTTTTTTTTACATTTTGTTGGTTTTCATTTTCAACACCATCGTCAGCAATATCCAGGCTTTGCATAACTAAATATAATATTTTAAGAAGGTTGAATAAAGAATGTAAACTTTCTAGCATGCCCAAAGCAATTGGAACTAATACCATTGTCATTGGCTGAAGTAACCAGTAGGGTACAAATCCGACATTTAAATTGCCCAACCGTCGGCCTCAATCTAAGCACTTGAACCAGTTCGCCCCTCAAGATCAACTACACTAGTTCTCGGTTTTTATCAGAATTAGATCTAGATCTATACCATCGTATGTCAACTAGATTTAAAATATAAAGCTACAATCTAGATCTAGATTCACCTTCATTAGATGTAGTGTCACTTCGGAAACGACAGATAGGTTTATTTGGATGTATGTATTCCATTAGCAATTTAACGGGGAATACCGCAAATCGGGTGTCGCCGAAAATATCGTAAATGTACGAAAATGATCGAAAATCTAGATGTCCATATGAGTAATTAAAATGATGATCATCAAAAAATTTTTTTAACAATAATTCTAATCGATAACGGTGGCAATCTGGCATCAGTTTGGCTAGAGTTGCAACTCGTTAGCGACAGGCAACAGCAATCATCCGTTTATAATACCAGATCTAGATTAAACTCAGATCTATGTTCCCGAATCCCGACGACGATATATAAGCAAGATTTATATAGAGAAGTGAAAGCTGTGAAGAGAATTAAAGTAATTTAGCCTAGTAATAATTTTTTCTTCTTCAAGTAGCCAATTTTTCTTGATATTTTAATAATTATACAATAACCAACAAGAGTGGATAAAAGATCGTGTGCGGTATGTAACATCTTTGAGCAAATACAATAATGCGCCGCCCAACGAGGATGCGTGTGAGCGTGTGTGTATTTCTGTGTGAAAGAGTAGCAGCGATTGTGCCTAGCCCTACAAAATACGAAATTTGCCTAGCCCTACAAAATATGAAATTGTTTATCTGATTGCACGAGAGTAAGAACTGTGAGGGGACCGGCGCTTGACAGCGAACATGGTTTGAAGTCTAAATCAATCTTGGTTTGAAGTTTAAATCAGAACTGGTCGCCCAAAAACTGGATTCTTGGAAGCAAACTCTCTGCCTACTGCCTAGCAGTAGTAAACAAAGCTATGGGATTCCCGGATGGACAGATCGCCGGCGGCGGAAGCATAATTGCAGCTATAGTGGTACACTATTTACCATATTTTTTACCGAAAAGAGCTGCGAGTGAACGTTAAATCTACAAGTTGATATGAGACTCGGCCGATCCCTACGCTCCTTATGAGACGTTAAAACGTGAATGGGCGGTGTTAACGGCTGGACCAACCGGGCGTTATTGCCGAAAATGGCAGCAACTACTGAGCGATCGTCGGGACACCCGATTTTAAGCTGAATATCGTCAAATACGTATTTTTTGAACCAGATACGGACGGACGTACTTGGGAGGTCGAATACGTACTAAATACGTATTATACGTACTGGTTGGCAGCTATGT
>RQTK01000731.1:0-22625 GCA_003991915.1 Elysia chlorotica
AAAAAAGTTTCAGTATTCGGTTTGGGCCAAAAAAGATGTTGCAGAGGAGGTCTGGACAAAAATAAATGAAATGTAGAGTTGTGAAAAAAAAAGGCAGAATAGAGTATCTACAGAAAAAAAATGTTGCGATAGAGTTTGTTACTAAAAACTGTTGATATAAAGCTTAGTACTAAGACTTAAGTCTACCAGTATAGCTTGAAAAAAAAACCCAGTAGATTTGATATGTAAAATAGAAAAAATGCTGCGATAAAGCTTGTGATAAAAAAATGTTGCCTTAGACCTAGGTACACAAAAAAAGTTATCGCGCTATTGCTTTGTACAAAAAACACATGACAAAATGTTGCGGTAAACTTTTAATTTAAAAAGGAAAGTTTCAATATTTGGTTTGGGCCAAAAAAGGTGTTGCAGAGGAGGTCTGGACAAAAATAAATGAAATGTAGAGCTGTGAAAAAAAGATAGTCAGAATAGAGTATCTACAGAAAAAAAAATGTTGCGATAGAGTTTGTTACCAAAAACTGTTGATATATAGCTTAGTACTAAGACTAAAGTCTACTTGTATAGCTTGAAAAAAAACACAGTAGATTTGATATGTAAAAAAGAAAGAATGCTGCAAAAAAGCTTGTAACAAAAAAAATTTGCCGTAGACCTAGGTACACAAAAAAAGTTTTCGCGCTATTGCTTTGTACAAAAAAACACAAAACAAAATGTTGCGGTAAACTTTTAATTAAAAAAAAAAGTTTCAGTATTCGGTTTGGGCCAAAAAAGGTGTTGCAGAGGAGGTCTGGACAAAAATAATAGAAATGTAGAGTTGTGAAAAAAAAGAAAGAATAGAGTATCTACAGAAAAAAAAAGTTGCGATAGAATTTGTAACTAAAAACTGTTGATATATAGCTTAATACCAAGACTAAAGTCTACCATTATAGCTTGAAAAAAAACACAGTAGATTTGATATGTAAAAAAGAAAGAATGCTGCAAAAAAGATGGTAACAAAAAAAATTTGCCGTAGACCTAGTTACACAAAAAAAGTTTCGCGCTATTGCTTTGTACAAAAAAACACAAAACAAAATGTTGCGGCAAACTTTTAATTAAAAAAAAAGTTTCAGTATTCGGTTTGGGCCAAAAAAGGTGTTGCAGAGGAGGTCTGGACAAAAAAAGGGAATGTAGAGTTGTGAAAAAAAAGGCAGAATAGAGTATCTACAGAAAAAAAAATGTTGCAATAGAGTTTGTTTCTAAAAACTGTTGATATATAGCTTAGTACCAAGACTTAAGTCTACCAGTATAGCTTGAAAAAAAAAACACAGTAGATTTGGTATGTAAAAAAGAAAGAATGCTGCAAAAAAGCTTGTAACAAAAAAAGTTTGCTGTAGACCTAGGTACACAAAAAAAGTTATCGCGCTATTGCTTTGTACAAAAAACACAAAACAAAATGTTGCGGTTAACTTTTAATTTAAAAAAAAAGTTTCAGTATTCGGTTTGGGCCAAAAAAGGTGTTGCGGAGGAGTTCTGGACAAAAAAAAATGTCATGTAGAGTTGTGAAAAAAAAAGTAAGAATAGAGTATCTACAGAAAAAAAATGTTGCGATAGAGTTTGTTTCTAAAAACTGTTGATATATAGCTTAGTACCAAGACTTAAGTCTACCAGTATAGCTTGAAAAAAAAAAGAACAGTAGATTTGATATGTAAAAAAGAAAGAATGCTGCGATAAAGCTTGTGATAAAAAAATGTTGCCGTAGACCTAGGTACACAAAAAAAGTTATCGCGCTATTGCTTTGTACAAAAAACACAAAACAAAATGTTGCGGTAAACTTTTAATTAGAAAAAAAGTTTCAGTATTCGGTTTGGGCCAAAAAAGGTGTTGCGGAGGACTTCTGGACAAAAAAAAATGTCATGTAGAGTTGTGAAAAAAAAGTAACGGACGTTTTTATGCGATACTACTGTGTTGTTTCAAATGGTAAACTATTTTTCTATCATTTTCTATTACTTTAAACGTATAATGTGCAAGATTCTGTACAATTATCACAAGTTTTCATCGATAATCGAGATACTATCACATGAACTAAAGCAATGCAACGAGCGGCCGTGTTTAAGACCAAGTGGGTTGATTCCATGATCCTCTCTTATCCTTTGATAAACGTTTCTCCTGGTGTGATTGCTATTACTTTTACCGGAACATTATTTTAGGATCAATTCTAATTATAAATTTACCCCATACCATTCCTAGTTCTAGATTTAAGATTAGATCTAGATCTACATTGATGCACAGCTAGATGCTAGATCCTAGATCTAATCTAGATCGAGCTAGCAGATCCGAACCGGATTGAAGCTAGATCTAGATCTAGATATGCTTCTAAAACGGTCATGACTGAAAATTGAAATAAAAAGAAGAAACTATAAAATTGTATGGTGTAAGATAGATAGATAGATAGAGAGAGAGAGAGAGAGAGAGAGAGAGAGAGAGAGAGAGAGAGGGAGGGGGGGGGGGGGAAAAAAAACCATTGAGAGACAGAAAAACCAACCATTGAGAAGCATAGTATCTAGAGATGGAGAGAAAATAGACAGGAATCAATAACTTTCACATTTATTTTTGCAAAATAATTGGAATAAAGAAGTAACTAAAAGAGAAAAAGGTCAAGTAATGAATATTGAAAGAAAAGGAATTAGAGAAAGAAGGGGTCGAAAGAGACTGGCGGGTGAAGGAAACTGAAGGATATTTACTTTTACGCAAAATTTTTTTTAAAAAGGTTGCGATATAGCTCTGTAACTGTTGTACTTGCCGACAACTATAGAAGAATTGTTCAATTAAATTAACTTCTTTGCAGTGTACGCAATGGTTGTTATTTTGTATTCCAATCTTGTGGAGAAGTAGAGATGTAGGATAATGTTATTTTCAGTGGAAAACACGGAGTCTGGTCCCCTCAGTGCATTCCATAGCCAAAATCCAATTTTTTACATTGAAATTAATTTGGAATTTCCTTTCCCATGGTGCAGCAGTGTGTGATGTTTCACATTCTTTGATCAAAGATGCAAAACTTTTTCTCCCTAGTTTCTCTATATTGATGTTCTTGCACGAATCCTGGCGTTCTGCTTGAGTCAAATCTCACGATGGATACATATAGCTTGGTTCCTAATTAAAACACTCCCAGTAGAGCTTGAAACATAAAAATAACAGTAGAGTCTATTTCAAAAACAAAAAGGTTGCCATAGGCCTATTGCCCAAAAAATGTTGCAGGCAAGTTCTTGACAAAAAAGAAGTCCTAGTAGAGTTTGAAAAAAAAGTCAGAAAATATTTTTTTCAGTATTCGGTTTAGGCCAAAAAAGGTGTTGCGGAGGAATTCTGGACAAAAAAAATATGTCATGTAGAGTTGTGAAAAAAAAAAGTAAGAATAGAGTATCTATAGAAAAAAATGTTGCGATAGAGTTTGTTTCTAAAAACTGTTGATATATAGCTTAGTACCAACACTCGAGTCTACCAGTATAGCTTGAAAAAAAAAAAAGCACAGTAGATTTGATATGTAAAATAGAAAAAATGCTGCGATAAAGCTTCTGATAAAAAAATGTTGCGGTAGACCTAGGTACACAAAAAAAGTTATCGCGCTATTGCTCGTACAAAAAACACAAAACAAAATTTTGCAGTAAACTTTTAATTTAAAAAAAAAGTTTCAGTATTCGGTTTGGGCCAAAAAAGGTGTTGCGTAGGAATTCTGGACAAAAAAAAATGTCATGTAGAGTTTTGAAAAAAAAAAGTAAGAATAGAGTATCTACAGTAAAACATGTTGCGATAGAGTTTGTTTCTAAAAACTGTTGATATATAGCTTAGTACCAAGACTTAAGTCTACCAGTATAGCTTGAAAAAAAAACCCAGTAGTATTGACATGTAAAAAAAAAGAATATTGTGATAAAAAAAATGTTGTCGTAGACCTAGGTACACAAAAAAAGTTATCGCGCTATTGCTCGTACAAAAAACACAAAACAAAATTTTGCAGTAAACTTTTAATTAAAAAAAAAAGTTTCAGTAATTGGTTTGGGCCAAAAAAAGGTGTTGCGGAGGACTTCTGGTAAAAAAAATTGTCATGTAGAGTTGTGAAAAAAAAAAGTAAAAATAGAGTATCTACAGAAAAAAAAGACACAATAGATTTTCTGCAAATGAAAAAAAGAACAAAAGTCTGCGTTATAACTTGGTACCAAAAAAAATGTTCCAGTAGAGGTCTGAAAAAAAATCACAGTAGACTTTTTGCGCAAAAAAAAAGGAAAAATGAGTTTACGATAGAGCTTGGTACTAAAAAACAAAGAATCTTAGCAAAGCCTCGTAATAAAAGTAACGCGATAAAGCTTGTAACTAGTAAAGAAATGCCAATGTACAGCTTTTATACATGTAGAGTTTTTACGCAAAAAAAAAGGTTGCGATACCGTCTTGTAACAACAACAAAAACTCCAATTAGAGCTTTAAAAAAAAAAGACACAATAAACTTTCTGCAAAGAAAAAAAAGAACAAAAGACTGCGTTATAACTTGATACCAAAAAAGAAATGTCCCAGTAGAGGTCTAAAAAAAATAACAGTAGAGTTTTTGCGAAAAAAAAGGAAAAATGAGTTTACGATAGTCGCGACCTCACAAAATGAGACGTTTTGCGGCATTTGTACATTTTTGACATATTGATACTACTGGAAAGCCCAAAATCTAAGCTTTAAAGTGGTGAAAAAAGTTTCAAAATATCTTTATTCAAAAAAAAAGTTATAGCTGTTTCAGAAATGGGTTCAGGTGAGGGTCGGAGTTCATAAATCCGAGAAAAATGCAGTTGAAGTTCGGTGTTTTAATCGTAAAGACCGCTTCGCAACGGACGTTTTTATGCGATACTACTGTGTTGTTTCAAATGGTAAACTATTTTTCTATCATTTTCTATTACTTTAAACGTATAATGTGCACGATTCTGTACAATTATCACAAGTTTTCATCGATAATCGAGATACTATCACATGCACTAAAGCAATGCAACGAGCGGCCGTGTTTAAGACCAAGTGGGTTGATTCCATGATCCTCTCTTATCCTTTGATAAACGTTTCTCCTGGTGTGATTGCTATTACTTTTACCTGAACATTATTTTAGGATCAATTCTAATTATAAATTTACCCCATACCGTTCCTAGTTCTAGATTTAAGATTAGATCTAATCTAGATCTACATTGATGCACAGCTAGATGCTAGATCCTAGATCTAGATCGAGCTAGCAGATCCGAACCGGATTGAAGCTAGATCTAGATCTAGATATGCTTCTAAAACGGTCATGACTGAAAATTGAAATAAAAAGAAGAAACTATAAAATTGTATGGTGTAAGATAGATAGATAGAGAGAGAGAGAGAGAGAGAGAGAGAGAGAGAGAGAGAGAGAGAGGGAGGGGTAGGAAAACGAACCATTGAGAAGCATAGAATCTAAAGATGGAGAGAAAATAGACAGGAATCAATAACTTTCACATTTATTTTTGCAAAATAATTGGAATAAAGAAGTAACTAAAAGAAAAAGGTCAAGTAATGAATATTGAAAGAAAAGGAATGAGAGAAAGAAGGGGTCGAAAGAGACTGGCGGGTGAAGGAAACTGAAGGATATTTACTTTTACGCAAAAAAAATTTTTTTAAAGGTTGCGATATAGCTCTGTAACGGTTGTACTTGCCGACAACTATAGAAGAATTGTTCAATTAAATTAACTTCTTTGCAGTGTACGCAATGTTGTTATTTTGTATTCCAATCTTGTGGAGAAGTAGAGATGTAGGATAATGTTATTTTCAGTGGAAAACACGGAGTCTGGTCCCCTCAGTGCATTCCATAGCCAAAATCCAATTTTTTACATTGAAATTAATTTGGAATTTCCTTTCCCATGGTGCAGCAGTGTGTGATGTTTCACATTCTTTGATCAAAGATGCAAAACTTTTTCTCCCTAGTTTCTCTATATTGATGTTCTTGCAAGAATCTGGCGTTCTGCTTGAGTCAAATCTCACGATGGACCCACACAATTCCAACCTTCGTAAAATATGCTACCTAGAATTAAGAAACAATTCACACGAAAAATTAATAAGAACTTACCTGACGGTGAATGCCACTAACAAACTTGTATGTTCACTTATACTTTCCAGGATCGACTTCTGGAACTCATTGTTAGCAGGGCTACCTGATTATAAATTGAATAAAATCTAACATATTTAAAATAATGCAGCTAGACCTGAAGAGTTAAATAAAACAAAGGAATAATTGAATGAATTACAAGAACAGATCAAACAATAAGTATGTGTGACCGTGTGGACCTTAGGGTTGTTATAAAATGCTGTGATCGTTAGCTTTAATAAAAACTAGAAACAACAGAAAGTTGTGTAACTCAATAAAACCAAGTAAAGCACACAGATAAGGTTGAGTAGAATGGAATGTGGACGGAGAAACAATGAAACTTGGATAGCAAAATCATGGTCTTAAAAGACCCACAACCAGTCGGCAAGTTCCCTGCACAAAGGAGTTCCCTGGCTAACAGAGAAATCCCCAAGTCAAAGAGTCTGGAAACCCAGTGCCAATCAGAGTGACTGGAGGCAGGGTCAAACACCTGGACAGAGTTCTCGGGAGATGCAACTGTCCAGGGGAACGAAAATTCCCCACACCG
Source organism: Elysia chlorotica (assembly GCA_003991915.1). NCBI lineage: Eukaryota > Metazoa > Mollusca > Gastropoda > Plakobranchidae > Elysia > Elysia chlorotica. The sequence goes on from RQTK01000731.1 coordinate 6,639, forward strand.
ACCGACATTAAACGGCCGAAATCTGGGGAAATGACCACGATCAAAGTAGTCAATTTCCCTGTTTCAAAACACATTAAAGAAAACGTAATCTGACCACCGCCTCAAACTAAACCCTGTCAATATAAACTAATAGAGGCATGGCCAAACTACGCGTCTAAGGATCCCAGACCTTAGACTCAATCTGAGTAGAGGTCCAACCTTCATACGTAATCTACCAGACTCTTGACTGACACCTCACAGAAAACCAGAGAACACAATAGCCAATAAAATAAAAGCATAGATAAGTCCACTCGTACATGTATGTACATAGCGATTGAACAAAAAACCGAATACATGTAGCAATTAACCTCACGCGCAAGTATACACACACAAGTGTAGCGCCATCTCCAAAACACACAGCTAAAATACAAAGACCCAAGGGTTACAAACCAGCAATAAAGTTCAATAAATCTGTACCATACGTATGAAAAAAGAATTTTTAGTTTTACCCAGTAAAATACATCTAACAAACCTGTCCCCTGCTCACATCTGTAAAAGAAATGAATTGGCATACTAACGCATTTGTATTAAATATATATTAAGTTGTTTTTGTGATTAAATGTTTTGTTTTCTTTTCCAAGAAAGACGCACGTTATCATCATCATCATCATCATCATCATCATCATCATCATCATCATCATCATCATCATCATCATCATCATCATCATCATCATCATCATCATCATCATCATCATCATCATCATCATCATCATCATCATCATCATCATCATCATCATCATCATTAACACGACAATGTGGCCAAGATTCGAGATGCCCCAAGACTGAAGACGAAGAAGAATGTTCGATCGTTTCTTGGATTTTTTAATTACTATCATGATTTTGTTCACAAATTTGAGGCTATTGCAGCCTCGATGTCTGATCTTGTGAGATGAGACATGTCTAAATTAGTTCAAGGGGATGAACCACCAGAAAATATCTATATAGCGTTAAAGAATGCCATTATTTCTCGGCCTATTCTACAGTTACCAGATGTTACTAAGACTTTTGTGCTTCGCACTGATACTTTTAATGTCAAAATATCAAAACTTTTTTAGTGCTAGCAAATAATAATATTGTGTAATAAAGTGGAATCATAAAAAGCATTCATAATAATATTATGAATGCTTTTTATGATTACCCTTTATTAGGTTTGAGTCCATGATTGCGCTTTTTTACAATATCAAAACGTAATTTTACATCTATGATTACTGGAGGCATTGTAAACCAATTTCATACTTTCACTTTCCCATTTTGAAATATCATCTCTCATTAAGAAAAATTACTCAGCAAAAGAGAAAGAATGCCTTGTGGTTGTATGGGCGATTCTAAAGTTTTTTCTATATCTTTGTGGTAGGCAATGTGTGCTGCAGACCGACCATCATCCTCTCCAATACTTAGACGCAGCGAGGTTTGAAAGCCCAAGAGTAAAGACGTCGGCTTTATGTTTACAAAGTTACCGTTTTTAAAGTTGATAATATTAAAGGATCAGATAATATGGATGCAGACTTTCTCAGTCAAGTTTTGAATGAATAACGTTCATCATTAATTTTGTATTTTGGAAATGTTTAGCCAAATGTGTATGAATATATCATTAAATGATATGCCTGTCGGTTATTATATTTCCCTACAAACCGATACATATTATTAAATTAAATGTGTCCTTACAGTGTGACGCATGGAACATGATTATGATAATGCATTTTATATGATATGATTTTGACGTTTTGCAATCTTTCATTGCATCTCGGATGATTATAAGTAAGACGTTTTGCAAGTTTCTAACAGGTGAAAGGGATTGGATGAAATGTCACTGTAATTAGAAAATTATAAGGATAATTTCTTAAAGATTGGCCAGTGCAACATTTTCTTGCACGTAGGCTGCTACATAGTAATATTCACAAAATCGGCTGCGACCGGCTTGAAGAAAGTATTAGTAGTAATTACTCGAGATTTAATTAGCCTTTTCCCGTCACGCTATACACATGTTGTGGCGGTTCATACGCTCTTGTGCTGGCACAGTTTCACCGACTTGACCTAGATAATGATGTGGGCTGAAAATTCAGCATTCACTCGGCCAAGGCCAAAGTGCAGTACTACGCCTAGATGGTGAGATAATAATATTCTCGTCGTTAACAAGCGCGGATGTTAAACGGTTATCATCAGAAGCGTTAGTCTAATGTCCTAACTCATATATCTTTTGGTTCTAAAAACCATTCCCAATAATATTATTATAATTCCTACTTCCAATTATGAAAATTGAGCGAGGTAGCGAGAAAGATAGATTGATAGGGAGAGGAGAGAGAGGTGGGTTTTTTTTACTGGACAATTACTTATACAAGCTATGCGTGTGTAGATCTATGTGTTTGTTGTAATAATAGATCATAATATGCATGAACCGTACATTGTGTTAATGAAATCGAATTGGGCAATTGGGTGGTGTTATGATTTTACTCAAGAATGCTTGGTGATTTAACTTACCATAAGATGAGATAAAACGTAGATCTAGAACCTCAGTTAGTTGACTCCATGAAGAAATAAAGCCTCGATCAGTATATTGAGAGGGTATGGAAAGATTTTTCAAACGGTGATAAGCTTCCAGAGAAACTTCAGTAATAGAATTAGATCTAGTAGGAATGTCGCCAGATGGAAAAACCTTAAAAATTAAAGTAAATTCAAACACGGTTTGTTTTGAAATTTAGAATGGAACTGCTCTTTGTTTAGGAAAACAAATCGGCCTTGTTTAGAAAAAAACATCTGTCTCATCTATATCTAAGACTCTAGCTCCACTAAGAGCTTTATGTAGAACATGGAGTAGCTAGAGCAGATAGTATGGATGATTTGGGGATCTCTAAATAAGAAGAAAAACAAGAGGGTAGTACAGATGGGCAAAGTTTGTTTCCCCGTAGCTGCATAGGAGTATTGTCTGGCCAATGCTTCTCGCAAACACCTAAATTCCTTGTTATGGTTTCAACACGAATGTTGGCATTAGGTAGAGCGCTAATCCATTGTTTGCATTCCTTCACATCAGAAGATCAGAAGAAAAACCATATACTTTAACCTTTATCACGAGCTCATTGTTTTTACCATCATTGCTTTTCAGGGAGTCATAGCCACTACGACAACCAAACACTGAACACTTTCGCGGCATTTTAACAAGTTTATAAAATAGAGCTGTAAGTGAGAAAAAGTGTAGGCTACATTCCACAAATAATTAGATCCACATCGGTATTGAAATCAGCAAAACAGTTCTTGTGGTCACAACCTAGAATACAGAATATGACAAGCTAGATCTAGATCTAGAATCTAGATCTAGATTCTAGATCTATAACTAATCTAGATGCTACAACGCAATACAGAATCCATACCACAATAATGTCTGATAACAGGGCCTATGATATCCATGACAGAAATCATTTGGAGCTTCAGGTATCTGTTCACATATGTTCGATAGTTTTATTTTTGGGTTATCACTTTGCAGACGAATGCACTTGATGTCACATATTTTCTTCCAGCCTATTTCAGTGAAGGGTTTCACATCTCCATAGTTAGACAGATTGCTGTTGTGAATAATACACACTCTTCCAGAAGAGTCTGAGGGTCTCCGCTTTTTATGTTTCTTCAAGTTTACAGGTTTTTCAGAAGCCATTTTCAAGTATCTTTTTAGAACTTCTGAAAGTCAACACACAGGTTCAATTTGAATTGTCACTTCTTTCTTTAAATTTCATGCTTGAGTTACCATAATCTGTTAAAACATAAAGAAAAGTTTTTTAGGCCAAATAAAACTTTTCATTTTCCCCAATGAATAAGATTTAAATTTCACAGTGCAGCAAATCGGGCAGTGTGAAATTCACTAAAAAAACTTTAAATATCTAAAAGTACAAAAAACCTGCTTACATTAAAGGTTAAAAATTTTACAAATATGTGTTGTATGTCCCTGTATCATGCCTGAATTGTTGATTACAAGATTGCTTTTGTTTATTTTTAAATGAAAAAAAGCATATATGTTGTAATATTTTTTCCAAATTATAGAGAAATTGGCTATCAAAGATTTAAAAACCTAATAAAGCTTTGTAAAATATTGAATGATAAGAGGCAAAAAATGAGAACTGACATCTAAAAAGTACTATTGATTGTATCTAAAACAATTTTAGGATGATTTTATGCAGAACAACAAAATCAAGAAAAATCGCACCCAATTACCATTCAAGGGCCATAACTGTGTTACATGACACTTTAAAAAACGGTAACACCCGGATTTATACTCAAGAGGTATTGCTGTTTCAAAAAAATATGTGCAAAAACTCCCGAGGGGGGGGGGAGGGTTTCGCCTACTGGCCCACAGTCTATGTAGTGTATGTAAGATCTGTGCTTTGTGTATGTAAGAGCAGTATAGTAAAAGAGGATTCATTGATGTCTTTTGTAGAGAAATGATTTTTATTCTTCTGTAATATCTTGCATGTAAGCGCTGCCATTGAGATCCATTATAGGTCTAAAAACTTGTCAAGTAGTGATTCGCATCGTGACATTCTTGAGTTGTATTGTTAACCCACAGACCGGCGTTTATTAATAAAGTTAAATTATTTCGTTTCTTCAAAGGATTTATGGTAATGTTTATTTTGTTAATATTGATAAGATAGTGTGTCCGAGTCTAGGAGAATTATTTTTAGCAATACTATAACAGGAACCATCTTAGAACCAACGACACATTATCATTATCATTGTCATTACATCAATATTCATAATTACTACTTTATAATTATTCGTCAACTGATCATTAACAGGGACTATTTTCGAATCAACGTCACACTATCATTATTATTTTCGTTATCATTATTTTCATCATCATCATCATCATCATCATCATCATCATCATCATCATCATCATCATCATCATCATCATCATCATCATCATCATCACTATATTATTATTATTATTATTATTATTATTAAGATTCTGTAGCAAATTTGAAAGAAGTAAAACAAAACTGTAACAGTTATGGCCCATAAGCAATTATATTTTCCAACATGATTTGGTCTTTAATGTAATGAAAAATTTGTGAGAAAAGTTAAGGCGTTGCAATGATTTTGGCACACAACAGGCATGTTGGCCCCATCAATTTGTATTGAAAACAAACAGACAACTCGAAGAAACATATTTTGAAATACATGTATCTTGACATACCTGTTTCATTCAAACACGTGTTAAGTAACAACCAATCAATATAATTATATATGCAAAAAATATTTTTTTCTACCCCAAACATTCTTTTTTCCTGATAACAGACCCCGCATTGCTGGAAGAATTGAAAAAACGTATTTGTAACAGTTGACTCTCTCTGATAGTGATATCTGTTCTGCCGTTCAACCTGCCCTTAACTTCAGCAAAATGCCTTGTGTTCCAGTAATGCAATTTTTCACAAACATTTCCAATCGTATGACACAGAGCTATCAATTCAACACAGTGTCTCTTCCTAAGAACCTGGCCCTAGGAAAAGTGGGTTCTTAGAAGGAGCAGGTTCTAATGCGTGCTTGTGCAGTCCAGTGTTGTGGACTGATGGTTTTGGACGGTACGCTTTATGTGTAGATCTAGTTTGAGCGGTGGCTTGTTAAATCCTCATACACTGTAATTTTTCCGCTTTATGGCACCAAGATAGAACTTTCTTTAAAAAAAAAGTGAACGATAAAATATAAAAAGTGGAATAGTTTTTTTCTTTTCCCCTGAAATCTTACCTCTTATGACAATAAACGTCAATTTTTTTAGTATCTCTTTTTCCAGTTCTATACCTTCATTTTACCTTCCAGGCATCACATTTGCACCACCAAATGTGTTTATTTTTATGTTATCCATACGTTATATTATTTATCTCTACATTTGTTAGGCCTATAAATTATTCATAACGTGTCTCTTTTCTTAATTATCTTCTGATATTTTTAATACCATGTCTACATACATCCTTTGGTATTTTTTTTTATCTTTGTTTGCGTGCGTGTATTGCAGTATATTGATTATAATTTTATTCAGCCGCTTGGTGAGGGAATGGTTATCTTTGCTGTTCAAACAATCTTGCAAATTGTATTGTGTGTGTATTTTCTCCCTGTTTTTTTGTGTTGTTGTTGTTGTTGTTCTTGGTCAAAAGGACGACAGTAGCCATTGCCTTAACACGAAACAGAAATCACAACCAATATGTAGATTAGAGGATTTAGGCGACCTCGTTGACTGTTTTCTAATTATATTGATGCTGCTTATAGCTATCCTTAATAAATCAAAATTGCTGGTTTACATTATACGCATCCACATGGTAAAGATTTTAAATTGAATGGGCGCAACGCTACCTAGAGATTCATCATGAACCTGTGGGCACACTGTATACACGAGAGCACTGGCGGGAAGAACGGCGCCTGGAGTGATTTATGATACAATGCACATTGCCGCCCGCCTGCGGAGGATCCATTTCATTCTAGTTTAATTTATGGGAGGGCCACATACCGTTTGGAGGATTGAAGACATTCCAGCTATTCTCAAATTTGCGCACGTCTACTTTTGTGAAAGCGTTGGACCCCACATGAATGGAACTGCCTGGATGATGGCGTCTGCCATCTTTCCCATATGACCCAGTCCAGGAATAACATCTAGACCATCTCTATTCTTGATGTTTGCATGACATTTTCTCTAGTGCCGAGATGTACCTGTTTACCCTAAACATTGAACTTGTTCTTTGAAAATGTTTACAAACTTGAGATAAGCTCTTTGTATGTATATTTAAAATGACTATCTCCATACAGTTCTCTTTCTCTGTTGAAGAAATTGTTTTTTCTTTTGGCTTCGAATTCCCTTTCAACTCCTCAACGCCATGCTGGCGTCCTTTTCCTTCGAACGCGTCTATCTCTTGATCCTCTATCGTCTGTACTGTTTCCTCCACACTTCCCTGTTCAGCTTTCATTAAGAGATTTTCAGTAGAGGATAGCCATTGCAAGACCGAGATAGTTTAGTTTAGAACAGTCTCAATTTCCCGCGGTAGGTTACTTACATTGGTAGTCGTGGCTTGTTCCCAGCTATTCTCTAGTGTGCACCGATCTACATCTCTCTCCTCATCCATGGTTTGAAAACGAGGCAATTCTGGCATCCGCTACAGAATGACCAATCGTCCCGGTAATGACGATGTATAATTGAAGAGTTGCTCCGGTGGTAATAACCTTTGTCATCATCAGCAGCAAACCATACACGACGAACTGCCTCCAATAGGTCCAATCTGAAAGCCAAGGAGTCTATTTGTTCTGTCAGCCCATCTGGTTTGGACGAGGTGATTTGAGATCCCTGATAAGGCGTCCACCAGACGTTTATCCATAGACGTCCTGCAGCACCTCCCTGTTGCTCCTGGCAACAGTCGTCTCTAACCGGAAAAATGGCACGGCGATAATGACCATGCACATCCGCAAACCGATCAGACCCTGTCGATCTGATAAAAGCTGATAATTCCCAGAGCCTCATTAAGAGTAATAGGACTTTGGTTCACATCATAGACGTCTTCCTTTCGATACATAGAAAATACTGACCAGATCCAAATTAGGATCTAGTGATAAGAAAACGACCACACATGTCCGTCAATCACATCGCCAGTAAAGTGCGAAGGCCCTTGCCTGTGGTACACAATCATAATTTATGGGCTGGTTGACTGAGCTGTAGGGTGTAAGGTAGATCCATGCTTAGGTCTTTTCTATTCAGCTCTTTCTTGTCAACTGCGCCTCTCACGGCCGAGCGTAAGTGACCTTCCACCCAAGGCCAAGTTCGCGGTGGGACCTTTAGACTAGCTAAAGCCTAGGTTTCGACCACACTGATAAATGGTTTGCTAAATCTTAATGGATAAACAGTGTGTATTGGATAGAATGTCAGAACATGTAAACGATTATTTGAAGACAATAGAGGTTATAAACCAATAATAAAGAAAGAAATTGATGGACAATCAATATGAAAAGAAGAAGTAGATGTAGCCTTACGAGAAATAAAACTAGGCAAAGCAGCAGGACCAGACAATAGACCAATCGAAACAATGTTTGCCAGTGGTTCAATTCCTAAGGATCTGCTAAGGGTTACAAAATCTCCTGGTACGACTGAGTCATTATAAAAGTTCTTTTTAGAGTTTTAATGTAATGAATGTGTAAAAGCTTAAGACCAGAAATATCAAATACACAATTTGGGTTTTGTTCTACATTAAGGAAAAAGGAATGCTATATTCAAAATGTCAATGCTAATGGATAGATGTGTAGGAGTACAGCAAGATTTATACATTGATTTTGTTTTATTGGGTACTCTAAAGCCTTTTTTAAAGTAAGACATCTAGAATTTTTTTAAAGTAGTCATTTCCCTGATTGTAGTTTATGGGTGTTTGCCTTGGTAACGCGCCATGTTTCTGAGCCTTAGAGTAAGACCGACTTCCCTTTGGTATTGAAGATCCTGATCTAGTTTCGTACTGACAGGGCTGTAGAGCTCCAGATTGGTCTTAAGGTATTAAAAGCATATCGGGCCTTATTGATTCGGCATCTGATGTCCTCGTCTGTTACTTTATTTACAACACTGCCAAGATAAACACACTTATCAACCTTTTTTTATTGTAGCCTGATGCAGCTGCAGTGCGTCTGCCTGTCTGCTACGCAATTGATTCGTATGGCCTCAATTTTTTTCGACATTATCTAGAGTCCAGTCTGTCTGGCTTCTTCTGACACACGATATAGTTTCTCTTGTGCGTCTTGTTGTCTTTGTGAGAGAAGGCTGGTGTCGTCTGCAAAATCAAGATTTTCCAGCTGCCTCTTGAATGTCCACTGGATACCCGTCCTCTGGCCTGTAGTTGACTTTGAACAACCAAGTCAACCACCATAGGGAAGATCGTCGGCGATAGCCAACAACAATGGCTGACGCCAGATTTTACGATGAAGGGTTCTGTTAGTTTACCATCCTGGATGACTTGACAAGTAGCGTCTTAATAAAGTTGTTGAATAATGGTGACGAACTTTGGTGGAAAGCCATAGTGGTACATCAGTCTCCAGATGACGCTGTCAAATGCTTTCTGAAAGTCAACAAACACTGCATACAGAAGGGTCTGCCACTCCAGTGACTGATGCGCATGATGATGTGCATGGTAGCTATGTGGTATGTGCACGAACGATCTTGTCGGAAGCCTGCCAGGTAATCTCGGAGTCTCTTGTGCAGTATAGTCTTCAGCCTCTCTAACATGATACTAGTTAAAACTTTGCCAGTTACCGCAGGATGACAGGCCCCTTTTCTTGGTGGTGATCTGATGCTGCATCTGCGCCACTTTTCACTCTAACGTCTTACAAGCTCCGTTTTCTGCTGATTGTGATGTGGTCTATTTGGTTTTCGGTCTTGCCGTCAGAAGAGATCCATGTCGTTTTGTGGATGGTCTTGTGTGGGAACAAAGTGCCCAGGTCATTAAAGGAGCAAACCTCAGTGAAGAATTCTCCATTCTCAATCTGTTCTGCGGTGCCGTGGATTCCCATGGTGTGTTCTAAGTTTGTGTTGTCAGTGCCCACTTAAGCGTTTACGTCTCCCAACAATATTTTCATGTCTCTCTTTGGGACTTTACTGATCACCGCCTGGGCATGTTCATAAAAGTTCACCTTGTCTTCGATGTCTGCTACATTTGTGGGAGCATAGCACTGGATGATGGTGACTCTTCTGCCCTTCGAGTTGAATCTTGCAGTGAGAATTCTTGGTGATAAAGGTTCCCAGGACAATAGTGCTCGTGTTGCCTAGGGTGCCATAAGTAGTGCGACTCCATGTGTGTGTGTGCTTGACCTTCTTCGTTCCCAGAATGGATTATGGTATTTCCATTGACTAGTCTTGATCTTCCTGTACCTGTCCATCTGGTCTCACAGAATCCCAATATATTTAGGTTGTACCTGTTCATTTCTTTACATGCTTGTGCGGTTCATCCAGTTTCATACAGAGTTCTGATGTTCCAGGTCCCTATTCTGGTCTTGTTCTTGGTCGCCAGAACAGTTGTCTGCACACCACCTTCCTTAGGGCTCTCACCGGTGCACGCCATGAGCTCTACAGGATAGGACTCTTCCTCAACCAAGCAGATTTTGTGGATATCTGTTACGGTTTCTGTAACAGTGTTTATTTGTTTTTACCAGAGGGGGTTGTTGGCCCCATGCTCAACCCCCAAATTGGAGGGCCAGTGAGTGCTCTTAGTCTAACTTTCAATCTCTCTTGCCTGGGTGGTTCACCAGGAGACAACTTTCTAGCCAGCATAGCTTTAGTGGTCATTGAGACGCGCAAGCCTCCCAACCAGCGGCAAGGTTTCACTCTTTGGGAAGATACATGTTAACATCGAATGGTAAATTTTGCTAAAGTAAAGAAAAGAATTGCAAAGGCCAAGGACACATTTAATGAAAAAAATTGGAACAATTCTCAAAAACAGAAAAAGGATAGAAAAAAACTAAAGCTTCTCAAAACATATTTTTGGTCAAACATTTTGTATGGTTGTGGAAGTTAGACAATAGCGGGTGGCGTTAGAAAAAGACTTAAATCAACATGAATGTGTTTAAAAGAATACTAAGAATATCATGGTAAGATAAGAGATCAAACGAAGATGGGCTAGGCGAGGCTAGTAGAATAGATAAATGTATCTTTGTTAAAAACGGTAAAAAAGGCAAATGGACCTATAAGACATTTAAATCGGCACAAAAGTCAAGGACATTCAGCCTTAACTGGAAATTATAGATGGTGAAAGAAGTAAAGGTAGATGCAGAATAAGCTATTTAGATAGTCTAAACAGATGGGCAACCATTAAGACAGGATAAATTTAGACTTTTTAGAGATGAGTTGCGTGCCATGATCAACTATGTTCGCTCCTTGATGAATAAATGAATTCTTTGTTTCAGTGTGCGAGTCTCATATTATCTCGCCCCTTTATCATACAATACGACAAAATTACAAAAAAACCAACAAAAAACAACAACAAAACAACAACGCCAAAACCGGCACATTTAAACTTGATATTTTATGAGATTAGAATTTGAGAGCAACAATAAACAAAACAAAAAGTTTAAACTTGTTACTTACTTTCACTCTTACAAATCCTTAAGATAAAGTTGAATGGGCACATTCCTTAATCTTAAGTTGCTTCAACGACGTTTCCTCCCCCTTCCCCCTTCCATCTTAACCCGGTTACTGTTTGAATATTTATGCTATCCAGCCAATTTCCACCTTTGTTGGGGCTGATTAGGGTTGCTCGAGGGGCCCCGTTCGCGTCACCAGACTGCTTCTGATTGGCTGGTTAGCGACGGCTTTAACACAATTTCCGGTTATGGATGAGTCGGTGTTAAAATGGCGACTTTGGACTCAATCAGCGACGCTTCGTGTCTGAAACGACTCGCGACGCATTGACAAATTAAGTCTTGTTCGAGTGTTGCCTTCTTTTGGAATCATCCACAGTCAGCCACTTATCTAGAGGGCAAATCGGATTCTGTTGTTTGGTGGTTTAGCGATTAGGCTGTATCTTCCAGTTGCTTAGAATTTGCCTTGCAGTTCTAAATTTAAAAAAATATATTTTTATAGTAGAATACCAACATAAAAAACAATTGGTATAAATATAAAGCTAAATCTATTTAAGCTGTTGCAACTTTGAAAAAAAAAAACAAGAACAAAAAAAAAACTATCTTTAGCTTGCGAATCATAGAAGTGATAGTGAGTATCAGTTCGAATGGAAAGAAAAATTAGTACAGAACTTACGAAATTGTTTAGCTTTCATGAGACACATAATCACTAAGTTTATGTTTGTACAAACTACAACACTTAAAAGTTAATTAAACGGGGTTTTATGTCTTAATAATAAAAAGCAAGAGGGAAAAAACCCCACAAAGTTAAATGGTGCTTTATACATAGATTAAAAAAAATGTAATGTCCTTTATTTTGAAAGTTAAAGGCAAGCTGTCCAGCTACTGAGCCAGAAGAGTTCAAGCAAGATAACTATGAAGGCGGAACGGAGAACCGGTAGTGGCTTCCAATCGGAGCTCATCTTTCCGCTCCTTTCCGGTGCGAGGAACTGGAGGACTCAAGCAGCCAACTCTTGTGATCGCGGAATTAATTGGCGCAAATTGGGCCTAATGAGGAGCAGACGTGGGCCGGGGGTTTCCCCCCGGTGCAGCTTGTTAGACCTGATTAAGTTGTTACAACCACTGATTTACACGGGGGACCAGAACAGCCTGGCTGGACAACAAGGGTTGGGACAGAGACGGAGAGGGGCGACAGTCCCGACAGAGACTGAGAGTGAGAGACAAACTTGACAGAGACAAAGGGCATCCGTAGCTATTCTGTTTGTGTGCTAAGCGTTGCTAAGTTCTAGTAGGAGAGCAACTGAATTTTGTGCTATACATTTGGTAATGAATACCTACGCGTACTTGTACACGATATGACAGTTTTAAGCATAGTGAGCAAATAATATCGAATATTAACAAAAATGATATTACCCTCTCAGAGTATGAGTTTTGTTTTGTTTTTGCTTTTCCCCTTTTAAAATAAGCCGTGTCATTTTTCTGTGAAGAATAATCTTAAATTTTAAACGTCAAAAATACTCTTATTGGAGCTAATGGACAGATTCCGTGAAGTGAACGTAAACTTAAGGTGCATCTAACTCAGAACAGAATTATTAAGTTAGAAAATAAAACATACAGAGTTTCTACATTCTTTCATCAACAGTTAAAATATTTAGATCAAATTGATTGTGCACTGCAACACAATGCTGTAGGGTCCTTCACAAAACAAATCTCTCAAGTACATTGCTGCCGCTGCGTGGGACGTGAAACTATTACTGTATATGCTTACTATGTACCCTGCAGAGTGTTGCTGGGCACAGGATCAGCTCTGTTACTACAAGTAACAGCACTAAACAAGGGTTGTCATGTCCACGCAAAGTGAGGAAGGTTCCTGTGGAGTAAGCCACCAGTTGACTCTTTGCTCAGCAAGAGTGCGAAATGAGTCGTGTGCAGGTCAAAGAGAATTATTGTCACAGTGATCTCCAACTAAGAGTAGTGTGGGTAACAGTGCTGTAACCTTTAATAACGAAGGTCTAAGGGAACATTTATTATGTAAACGATTACCTTAGGCGTGGGTCTAGTGTAAAGTATTGTTGCACTTACTACCCTAACTGTCTTGTCATGGTAACGGGCCGTAAAGCCATGTTTTTTTAATCATTGAATATTAGTCTTGGAATTCTTTACTTTGAAGAGATTAACAAGTTTGAGTAATGGTGCAAGATTAACTTCTTAAATTTGAACAATAATAAAACAAAAGAGGTGACTTTTGATTTTAGACGAAATGAGGCATTCGACTTTTAAATGCACCAATAAGACGGAAGTCTAAGAATGCTGATTTTCAGACAGAAACGAATGTGGAAAATTAAAGAAAGACAAGTTAACTAGAGTTTCCAAGGCCCTGTGTTAACAATTTTGCGCCGCCCACGCTGCAGTTAAATCTATAAAAGTGCTCTCAGAGCAGATAATAAATCCCATTTTTATTTATTTTATTCTCTTTGAATTACTGCTTTCTGCAATCCATTCAACAAATTCCAAAAGTTCATACAAAGTGCAGACTTACAATAAGTTAACGGACAATGAATAAATATTTTTTTAACGTTCAAATTTCCAACGTGCACACTGCATCCTTTGGTTAAAACGATGGATAAGCTGTAAAATCAGAGGATGAAATTATACATTTTTTAAGAAACAGCGAACCGCAAGTAATTCGTTTTGAATGACTTACAAGTAGTAATCCATAGCAAAAAAACAACAAACAAACAAAAACTATAAAACAAAACAAAAGTTTTACACAGCATGAAACTATAAAAAGCGTTGGCATATCTCTTCGTAAAAACATGTTTTTTTAATTGCAGAAGGTATACATTGTGAAAAGACATAATTTTAAGTTTTATCTCATTGCTGCAATCCTTCAGCTTTATCCATCCCACCATTCCCGTGGATTTACTTTAATTGAACTTTCCAAAATATCGCACTTCTTTATCCAAGGCGGAGGACTTCTACTTACAGTCTGCTTTCTGCAGGCAGAAGTTCTTAATATGCACTCAATAAAGCGAAATTGAATTGGACATGCATCTCCATCCCTAGATCTAAGTTAGTAGATCTAGTGTAGATCTATAGTCGAATTTACGCTTGTGGTAGAGAGAGAGGGGAGGGAGAAGACAGTTAAAGGGAATAGTGAGAAAGAGATATGGAGAGATTAAAAGAGTAGAGAGAAAGAAATTTTAAAATAATAGAGAGAGTGGGGCGAGAGGGAGAAAGATAGAGAGAGGGAGAGAGAAATAGAGAGCGTGATTGAGCGAGAGAAGACGTAGATAGGGGAGAGAGAGAAAGAGAGAGAGAGAGAGAGAGAGAGAGAGAGAGAGAGAGGGGGGGGAGAGAGAGAAAGAGATAATAATAATAATAATAATAATAATAATAATAATAATAATATTAATCTTCTTATTATATATTTGTGAACTTGTGAAATTATTATCGTCTTCTCCGCCATAACTACTCAAGGTACAAACTTGAAATTTAGATATATTGGTACCTTGGAATTTTCTGAATGCCTAAGGGCGACCACAGGGTGAAAGCCGAAAGCTGATAAGCGCCGATCAGAATAAGAATTCCCCTATAAAAATCAACTAGCCCCACAGAGTCACCGCTCCTTGTGGGCGCTGATAAGTGGGCTTCGGCAGCCTCGGCTTTATAAGAATGGAGAAACCATTCTTATCGACGCTGAAAACATGAAGCATTAATTAGATTTTAGGTATCGAAATTGATTCATCGATCAAGCAGCCATTGCTGTTTTTGATTCCAATTAGCTAATCGTAAGTGAAAGTAGGCTAGGTTAAAATAGGTGCGGTGCTCTATTTCAATAGTTGAGATTTCTTGCCGTAATTACTATTGTTTTCCTAAACCCATAAAAATGTCACTTATAGATCTATATAATTTTTTTTTCTTTCCGTTCGACATGTTCACGTGCGGACTCTGCTCGGGTTATAATACTGAATTCCAGATCTATCGAATGGGTATCTTTCGGGGTTTAAAAACATTCGAGCGCAGTTTAAATTCTATCTGGATCTACCTCGACTGTAATCGAAAAGAGGATAAACTTGGATCTAAAAGCTAAATCAAATAACTAGATCTAGACTTCTACTACTCATAGATCTACACATTTTTTTTCATTCTTACATTCGAACCCAACCCAATTTAAGTTCTAAATGGATCTGCCTCGACTATCATCGAAAAAGGGATAACCATGGATCTAAAAGCTAAATCAAATAATGCAAATAACTAGATCTAGGCTTCCACTACCGGTACTCATAGGTCTATACATAATTTTTTTTATTCTTTCCATTCAACATGTTCACGTGCGGGGCTCTGCTCGGGATATAATACTGAATTCTAGATCTATTGAATGGGGATCTTTCGGGGTTTAAAAACATTCGAACCCAATTTAAATTTTATATGGACCTGCGTCGACTATCATAAAAGAGCGGGTAAAATTGGATCTAACAGAAATGTTATCTACAAAGAAATCCTATAAATATCCTAGCGTTAGTCATCAAGACTATTGATATGCCCTTTTAAGTGGTTCATCCATTTGTATCACATTTCATTTGCTTAGCTTTTTTGGCTTAATTCTATCTCTACAACTATGTTTTACCATTTTAGTTGCGCACAGTGTCCCAAAACCCAAGCTTTATCTCTAGTAGTAATAAGTATAACTTTTAAAAAACATTTTATATCCGTACAGTGTCCCAAAACCTAAGCGAAGCCGGGCATCCCAGCTAATAATAATAATAATAATAATAATAATAAGAAAAGAAGAAGAAGAAGAAGAAGAAGAAGAAGAAGAAGAAGAAGAAGAAGAAGAAGAAGAAGAAGAAGAAGAAGAAGAAGAAGAAG
>RQTK01000731.1:39987-56002 GCA_003991915.1 Elysia chlorotica
ATTATTATTATTAAAGAATTTGCCTTCTTTTTTTTTGAAAGTGCAAAAACATAAAAACATTGCATATAGTTCTGGCCTGTATCCAAACTTGCAAGCACTGTGCAAAGGAGTACAATACACTATTACACACTGTGTGTCTACACAGCGTCGCCCTTTGACTTGTCTGGCACGTCTGGTACCAGACTCTTGCGTCTCTCAACACTGTTGTAAAACACGCTTTATATGGCATCTGACTTCGTTTTCAATTTGATTTAAATTCTGTATCCTACAAGACTATTCAAACACTAAAACCAACAAGTATAACATTGTTAGATGCTTTAGTATAAGGTAGCCTGTTTACTTTTTAAAGGGACAGCACTGCTTGACCATGAATAGTTAGATATAAAAACACTATTACCAGCCTAGCCTTTTCACTGTTTTTGTCGTTTCTGAGGGCCAGCCTAAAATAGTTTTACCCAGGGAATAATCACTCTGCTTTTAGATTCAAGAGATAAAATCGAGACTAGATCTGTTAGCGTCGTTAGTTTTTACAAGCCTACGACTTGTCGTGAGAATAGTTATAAGAATAAGAAGGCTTCCGATGAGTCGCAAGCTATAGCGTCCTTATACTTACGGCCCTAGGTTTAGAGGGTCGTAAGTAGAAAGCCGCGGTGGTAGATGTATACGACTTGTCGAAAGCCTTTCATACGGGGACAAACTGGCTCAAATGGTAGAGCGTTGGTCTCCAAATCAGGAGGTCCGCGGATCTAATCCCACAATGTGTGGTCGGTGTCAGTATAATGTGATCGGCTGAGACATGAGTCATTGTGTCCCTGCCCTGTCTCGTGTTCTATAAAATTTTCAGACGTAAGCCTTGGGCCCTCTCGCCGTATAAACCCTCCAGTGGAATCTAGGAGACGTTAAACCACCATGACTTCTACGGCTTACCGCAACGTTGTACTTAGGTTCCACAATTTTTAACCGCAGAGCTATTACACATGCTTTAAAATGCTTGTTGTCTTTCAGCAATGAATGAACGCCCTAATTTTTAGACATATTCTGACAACGTGCATTAGCAGCGTCTTTTGTCAATTATAGAACAGAATATTACACGATTTTCCGCCTTTATTTTTTCTTGAACTTCATTAGTTTTTTTTTGCCGCCTTAGTTATATTTATGTACAATAAATTCATAAATTCTTCATGGCAAATGTCCATGAACTCAATCACTCTTTAAAGCTAAAAAGGAAAAAAAAAACCTATAAACAATACATCAATATGTTTTTGGTTTTTGGTTTTAAATTGTACCAAGTGAAGCCTGCAAGTTCTTCAGCCTTTGAAAAAAACTACCGAAACCGCGGATTTGATTTTTAAAGTCGAATTAACTAGGCCATTGATTAATAATTCAGTTGTGTGCCCTTTCAATTTCCAAGAAATTTTAATTCATCAGTTGCTCCCCTTTACTGAAATGTTTTACAATTTCTATGAGTACAGATCACAAGAGACTAGGATTGCTCAATTGTTATGATTGTGCAATTATAACCAACCTCTTTTTTTCTTCTGTATTTTAACATTTACAAATCATTTCAAGAAACGATTTTTGTATTAATGCACTTTGATTTTACTTTTATCTCCCCAGCTCCTGCACTCTCCTGGTAAGGAACGTAATTGAAAAAACATTCCACTTTAACAAAATCCCAAATTAATGTTGATACCCCCCTCTCCCCACATACACACACAAAATTTGGTTTTTTAATGTACATTTTCCAAGCCTTCCCTGGTTGTTTATCCTTTGGAAATTTCGGTTACTGGTGTATTGACATCACCACCAGAGTACCAATACCTTCTCACCGAATTTGCAATCATTATTGCCACCATCACGAGTACTTCAACAACCACCGCCGCAGCTATCATTGATACCAGCACCACCACCACTACGACTGCAACTAACACAATGACAATGCCACCCTTTCCAGAGATAGCCCGAAGACATACCACGCGCTTCTTCATAGATGACATTTTAGTAAGCAAACCTAAGCCTCTGCCACGGGAACCAGCTGCACCAATCATATCACGGCCACCATTTTTGGACTACGCCCCGTTCACTGCCTCCAACCTTTCAGGGCCCTGTCCGCTTCTGTTGACTCCGCCCTTCTTTTCACAAGGCCACGCCTCTTTTTTAAACGGGCTTCAAGATCACCCTGCTTTCTTGCTGAATTCAGCTAGAGGTAAGATATGTTGTTACACTTTCTCTTAATCTTCGTTTTTTATGTTTTTCTTTTTTGCGTTTTGTTTTATTCGTTTTCACCTATTTATTTGCATCCTATTTCTTTCGTTTTTGCGAATGAGTTTTTTTTAGTTTTTTCGCAGTTTGTGTTGGTATGAAACTATTTGCTTATTCCCTGATTTTTTTACAAACCTCTGAAACATGCACACAAATGAGAAGAACACGGAATTGCACTTCATGTGATTCAAAACAAACGTGTACAAATAAAAAGTATCGGGGGGTTTAGGAAGCAAACAAACAAAAATCACCGTGGTGGTTTCTTTTTAACGTTATTTATCCTGTACATTCGGGATGCAAACAACAACAACAACAACAACAACAACAACAACAACAACAAAACAAACAAACAACGAAACACTTTTGTGTTTCCTACTGATTTGCGAAAGTGCCTGATGTTGTTGAGGAATTAAACGTTATCATCATCATCATCATCATCATCATCATCATCATCATCATCATCATCATCATCATCATCATCATCATCATCATCATCATCATCATCATCATCATCATTATCATCATCCTCAGCAGCAGCAGCAGCAGTGACACAATCACTATCTTCATCATTGTTATCATCAACGAAAATAATCTCTTTTTATTAATCTTCATAATCATAAGTATTCCTTCATGAGAATCATTTCTTCGCATTTTACCAATGTTTCATGATGCTGTCTTTTCACTTTCTTTTTACTCAAATCGAGATGGGCAACTCCTCTTCGGTTTTCAGCATCAGCGGAGTAATTCAGTTTAAAACTGCCGTTTTGCACTTAAAGTAAATAAATATTTCGATACACATGTTTAATATTTTCAGAAAGGATAAGAATGCGCGACCAATTTAAATTATTAAATTTTCATACCTTTTAGAGAACACATTGGTTAGAACATTTTTATGACTAGCTTAACCATAATCGTACATTGTGATTTTTACCCATCTCTGTACGTCGTGGGGTCTGAGAACGCTCATGCTTTTTAAATAATTAAGTGGGTGTTTCAGGAATAAATACAAGTTTAAAAGGCAAATGCATAACATTTACAAGACAAATTGCATTTAAAAGTATTTTGATATAGACATAGAGTAAAAAAAAATAGTCTCAATTGTTTATGAGGCCCCACGCTCTAACTGCTGCTCCAATCGGCGTTAAACTTTATTTAGTTATTTTCGCCCTCGGCATCTTTTTCTTCTTAATCGGTCGATGATGAAGATATTTTTAGTTAATATTGTGTCGTTATAGAGCTTATTTGATCAGCCTATAGCAGCATAATTAAAATTCTTTATTGCTTAACGTTCACTTCTTTGGAGATACTTTCTTTCGAGTCATTCAAAATAATTCATGTCAATATTTTTGGAATTAAAAAATTAATGTTTTGTATTTCTCCGATAAAAAGGCGAAGGCCTTTTTCAATCAACTTTATTTGCAGCGGTGAATATCCAATAATTTTTGTCAAAACCACGCAAAGTTTAATGTGCACACGACACAGTTTCATTAGAATGCTTGGTTGGTGTTGAAAATGAACATTACTATTACATGTACTACTAAAATACATGTATGGATGAATCATTGCATTATTCAGGGAACTGACCCTCGTTAGACTTGAAGATCTCAGTGGGCCTTACTTTTGCCCTCAACACGTTCCAAACGTGTAAGCTTCCACTACAATATTCACGCAAATTGATTTTTTCACCATCTCCCAAAAAATGCATTGTTTTGCCAAAGGAGAATATAATTATTACGATCTCCAGCTTAAGACATTAATTTTTATTTGGAAAAAGTAAAAAGATACAGATTGCAAACATTTTTTAAATTCAAACAAACAATATAAGAAAACAAACACAGTCACACATTAAAGAAGTGTTATCTTGGCAGCCTACCTCTAACAGCTTGAAAGTGTTGGTGATTTGCGACTCGTGGTTTATCTCTACGTGGAAAAATAATTTAAAAGTAAGAAAGCATTTGATTTTTTACACAAATTTAACTTCGGTTTATATATGGGAAAATTACATTCATTGTGTAAAAGCATAATTATTAGTGGGTTTTTCACAAAACTATCCTATTATCTCCTTCTCTTGAAATTATGATATGTTACCAGAGTCAATATTTTACATAAAAAAGCATTACTTAAACAGTTATTTTGGGCGCTAGTATTAATTTGTTTTCTTTAATTTACGTACAACCAAACACGGATAGTAGAGTTAAGACTTGTGAATGTTGTACACGTTCCAGTATAGGACCCCTCAGCGATACTTAGGAGACACATTTTCTCATTGCAGTAAAGAAGACAGCTTTCTTAGAGCAAATAAGTAAAAAAAATCAAAGATTGTGTAATACATTTGCAAACCACAGCTCCCCAATACTCTCAATTTTGGCAATTACAACGCCTATTTAAAGTGTTTTATAAACCTGTTGTTTCCCACACATACTTTAAGTCTTGTGTGTGTATGTGTTCAGCCAAACTTTTGATCGAATTGGGATAAATGTCATTGAATCGGCGATACAGTCATCAATTTATAAGGCAATTAGTAAAACTATTATTATTATTATGAAGACATCCGCAATACATTCGGGCAACCAAAATAAGAATGTAAAATTATTATTCAATTAAGACTATTGACAGCTGTCGCTGTAAGAGATAAATGTAAAGGCATGAAGGTCCCGGAACTATACTAAACTAGTTGGATTATAAACTTTTCCTTAAAACGATGTTTTGTTAAATGCATCAAAGTACAGGTCGTCACTTATAAAAATAATAAAATAAAGAGCAGTAACACTTCATGGATTATGCTACTTAATTAAAATTAAACCAATCAATTGTCATATATATTTTACTTTCCATATCTTTTTAAGAATACAAATTTTTATTACAGCGTTATGAAACGCATTATATATTACTTGTAGGAACTCTTTTAAAATTTTTATTAATTGGAACTTTGGTTCCTTTACGTTGACAAAACCTATGAACGGGACCATGGGACTTCTTCGGTCATACTAATAGCAACCAAACCACAAAGGAAAAACGCAGCAGCTAGACATAAAAGCCATAGTGCACTCTCTCTCTCTCTCTCTCTCTCTCTCTCTCTCTCTCTCTCCCTCTCTCTCCCTCTTTCTCTCCCTCTCTCTCTTTATCTTTCTCTCTGTCTTCTTGCGAAATATTTATGTTTTTTCCCCATCTACCTATTTACCTCTCTCGCGCTCACTAGATTGTATTCCACGTAAAATTTGGCGACCTTCTATCTATTTAGATTTTAATCTAAGTTATTATGTTATTTAACCAGTGCAAAAAATAATTCATTAAAGTATGATCGTAATAGGTTACTGCCTTAAGGTACATTTTTGGGAAGAGCGGAGCAGGAAAAAATCTTGTAGAAATTGCTGACTGTTTACAAAATTAATAAAGAATTATTATCTTGCCATGTTCGGATAATTCAAACTCTGAGTGCGGTATAAGTTGTAAAAGATTATAGCTATGACATGACTTGTTATAGAAGATGCATTTCATCAAGAGATGCGTGACTTACGAGGAAGCCATGAGCTACTCTTAGGTTCTAGTAAACCCATCAAGCAATACGTTCGCCCAGTGATAGCGCTCAGCCATAGCGCCCGGAAACGAGTGAGACATGTTGAAAGGTGCGATGATTTTAGTCATAAAAAAACAACATAAAGCGCACAAGTGGAACACGATTTACTACAAAATGATATTTTTGCATGTCTATGAACGAAGTAGAAAAAAAGATATAATTATGTAGTTGAATTCCCTCAATGTTTTTTTCAGCTGGCTTGCCCCTGAGCCCTCTATATCACCAGGACAGTCCCAGCAAGCACTGCAGACGTCGCAAGGCGCGCACAGTGTTCAGTGATCAGCAGCTCACCGGCTTGGAGAAACGGTTCGAATCCCAGCGCTACCTGTCGACCCCTGAGAGAATGGAGCTTGCTTCGCAGCTGAGCTTGTCAGAGACTCAGGTGAGGGATCTGTGGGTAAAAGAGATTATTATATTATTTATATTATTATGCACGTTATTAAGATTAGGACGTGGCTTTTCATAATATGGGGCTAGAGGCAGGTTATAGTTGTTTTATTATTTAGCACCACGCAAAGGCAAAACGATAGCCAGCTAGTGACTAAAGGTACACCATAATATATTTATTAAAACTATAATTATTAAAAAAATTATTATACTTTCGCAATATTTTATTCAATCGAAACTTTCGTTTTCACATGTTTCCAGTGCTGTTGTTACATAGTCATCTAGCTGAAAACCCTGGCATGAGAAATATTTACCTATTACATTTTCGAAGAATTTATTTCATGCATTTGATAAACTTCAACTATTCGTTTCGTGTAACTTAATTAAATTTACCTATATAACTTCATATTTTTATAACTGCATTAATTATTGTATTAAGTAAAATAGTGAAAAAAAAATAAGCAGACTTATTAAAACTAAAATTATTATGATAATGACCGAAGCATTTTTTTTATCTTTGTATAAAGAAAACAGGATGATGGTTTCATAAGAAGTAATTTTTAAAATACTTAAAAGATATTTTTAAATAAAGTTAAACAAGTTGAGATAAATTCTATTATAATTATCTATTTTAAATGGTACACTTTTCAAATATATGTGGTTAGAATACTCTACTTCATGGTCAAAATATTTTTCAAAAGTACGCCTAAACTTATAATAATTATGGTTATAAATTATCTAACACCTCCTTGGACACACGAAATTCATAAAGATTGATGTGTATTTTTTCTTTTGAAAATGTCAATAGATGAACTTTTGATTGACAATTTTGTTCTTGTTGAAAACTATAAGGAAGTATGAAATGTGGCATCTATTAAATGGAAAGACAATTTTCAAAATTGATAAACCTGTAATTTTCTGTTGATAGTTGTGGAACCTTGCCTATAAAGGTAACGTTGGAGACCTTACCAATGAACCATGCATGACGGCCTGTTGCCATTGGCCTTGCACGTAGTTCATGACTAGGCGACCCGTTGTTTTCTTTTTTTTTCGGGGTAATCTGGTTGCAAAGACCCATACTCTAAAATTGGAATCAAAGAGTAAATGTTATTTATTTTAGTATAAACAGGTGGGAGCAAATAGAGTAGCCGTGGGCACTGGTAATGTTTATATTAAAGTGCGTACAGCTCAAGCAGTTAAAGAAATAATAGAAGTTATTTTGTTTCTGTGTTTGGTTGGTAGTTATTATCTTTAAGCACCTCCTTTTTTATTTATCCAGTTTTATAGAGAAATGGATTTCATGATGCTTTCAAAACCAATGGTTTTCAAAACCAATTGATTTTCATATTTATTGTATCAGACTTATTACCCACAATGTACCCAAATCTAAATATTGTCCTTAAATATTTTAAAGTTTGGTGTATCTGGGGGTAAATTCTGACAGTATATTGCATTGTCAATGTCCACTTATTCGTCGCAATGTGTTTTTCCTCTCCCCATCATTCATCCATTTGACAACAATCATAAATGAATGAAGGTAAAAACCTGGTTTCAAAATCGACGTATGAAGCAGAAAAAGATACAGCGAAAGTCGAACGATGATGACGGGGGCATCCGCTCAGCAGAAAACGATGACTTTATGGACACGAGCAGAGAAGGAGCAGAGGACTCGGCTGGGGAGGATGGTCATTGCGACCTTGTTCGGGTCAAGTTGTCTCCCTCAGGAGGGCAGGGGAGAGTGCACGACGATTCGTCCGATGACAGGTCTAGAGCACTGGAGACCAGTTCCCAAATACTCGAGGAAGGGCGGGATATAAGACACGCCCATCTCCTACATGGCGGACTCCCATCTCACTTGCAACTTAACCATCGCCTGCAGCAGCCAAGCCTGCAGCACAACAACCGCCCCTTGTACCCACACTGCCATGCGCGTACACCCGACACCCGCAGTCTGCTTGCCGCGGGGAAAGACCTCGCTCCAAGCTTCGTGGACCGAGAACATGACCATGACCATAACCTTAAGAGAGAGTTAAGATCAAGGCCACTCTCTGAACGCGGTGAGTCTGAGGACGAAGAAGACGAAATTAACGTGGTGGACACCGACCAGACTGACAGTGCATGCCCCAAGCTCGCTGCACCATGAACTTGAAGCATCTTAGTTAAAATCGGAATGATTTTATATTTTTATATTTCTTCTTAAAGCACTAGTGAAATAAAAAAAAAATGCCATGAACACTAAAGAAACAAACCACCCATCACATAATTATTCCAAGTAAGCAATGTTGCTAGTTCGTTTTACATGTACTTTCAAATAAATGAATTCTATTTTCAAGCACACTACACCTACTAACTCACACATTTTTTTATTTCTAAACATTAAAGAAACCTTTTTCAGTATGATAGCACGTAGATTCTAGTGCTAATAAATGCTTTAAATTTTAAAAGAAATCTCTTTGCATGTAACGCCGATCCTTGTGTTTTTTTCTTTTCAATCTAAGAGACTGAGAAGCGCTTGTTTCGGTATGTACACATTGAGTGGTTTTGCATTCTTGATTAGGAAAAATCGCACCAAAGACAATCACTACATTTGGAAGCATCTATAAGTAGAGGGTTTTAATCGAAAAAAAGCGCAATCATTGTTCGATCATTTTCATTAAGAGCCTAAATCTAGCCAATGTGGAAAAATATCTAAACACCCAAATCTAATTACAGCAACAACAACAAGAACAACAACAACAACTACTACTACTACTACTACTACTACTACTACTACTACTACTACTACTACTACTACTACTACTACTACTACTACTACTACTACTACTACTACTACTACTACTACTACTACTACTACTACTACTACTACTACGGTGGTCCAGGGATAGAACATCGGCTTCCGACGCAAAAGGTCCCGAGTTCGAATCCTGGCTGTTGTGTTCCCTACTGGTTAGGTCGGTGTCAGTATAATGTGACCGGCTGAGACAGGAGTCATGGTATCCCCGCCCTGTCTCGTGTGTGGCAGCACATAAAATTGTCAGACGTCCGTCTTGGGGCCCGTCAACAATATAGCCTATATAGTGCTGCTGTTGGACGTTTAACCAACCCAACAATAACCCCAACTACTACTACTACTACTACTACTACTACTACTACTACTACTACTACTACTACTACTACTACTACTACTACTACTACTACTACTACTACTACTACTACTACTACTACTACTACTACTACTACTACTACTACTACTACTACTGCGGGGGAGGGGGAGAGCGCGGTGGTCCAGGGGTAGAACATCGGCTTCCGACGCAAAAGGTCCCGAGTTCGAATCCTGGCTGTTGTGTTCCCTACTGGTACTACTACTACTACTACTACTACTACTACTACTACTACTACTACTACTACTACTACTACTACTACTACTACTTCTATTATAAAAATGGAACTAAACACACAACTGTGGGAAAAGATATAAAACTAAGAGATAAACTAAAAAACTAAAAGATATAAAACTAAGCTTCGTCATTATAACAATACGGTCACTGGGACAAACTTATAGGTTGTCGGTGTATGACAACAATTACTGAAAAAATTTGCTAAATTGTGGAAACTTTTTTCTGTCTAATGATTAAAGTAAAGAGTGCAACAAATATTTCGTTTTTTTAGAGCTCCCGCCATCTAATCCGTCTTTGTGTTGTCCAAAATTGGCTTACTGTACACACTAATGTAAAAGAGAAAGTAGGATATGTTGATTGGTTGTTGATAGTAATACCGCTTCATTAGGTCAAATGGATCCCTACCAAAGATTGTGTCAATTGGTGAGATTTCTAAATTGTTAAGAGAATGATCGGGGACATTTATATGTCGTGAAACGGGTTGATCCCGGATAGGCAATTTGTTCAACGATGTCTTAATGTTTGTGATGTTTGTCCTACGTATTGTTTGTTACACTTTGTGTATATAATAAGCAATAAAACATTACTTGATTTGCATGAGAGGTTGGGATTGACTTTGTATGTATTGCCATTGGTGGAGGATGTAAATGTGTTGGTGGAAGCGATGTATGAGTGTTTCATGCAGCTGTGAATATTGCAAGGTCTGCGGCCTGTGTCTGAAATATTTCTGAACAATGTGGAGTGTACCAGTGAATCTTTGTATTTTTTAAGTCGCTTTTTTGCATCCCTCGTATGTATGGAGGACAGGGAAATATCTTTTAAAATGGATGTGATATTGGGGAGTTATGGGTTGCATGTGACGACGCGTGGAATCCTGTATGTTTGTGTCTGTTGCTTGGGCCGTCTTTGTATTGCTAGCGTTTATCTTTAGCTTTATTTATTGCAGATGGATTGTGTTTTTAAGAAAATCCATGTACCTTTAAATGTTCCTAATTCATTGAGTCTGCTGTTAACGGTAACCTCGGAGGAACATATTTTCACAGGTCCTAAGTTAAGCCATATGGTATGGTTTTGTATGGTGCGGATGACAGAATGACCAGTGTGAATCATTGAATACATGTATCTGTTGGTTTAGAGTAAAGATATGTATGAAATGTACTGTTCTCTATATTGACTGTGACATTCAAGAATGGTATGTGTGTGGATGAAATGTGTCTGGTAACTTTAATGGCAGGGTGAAATGAATTTGCATGTTCGGTGCATTTATCTGGTCACATTAGACTGACACTGTCCTGCCTGTAATGGGAGAGAAAAGAAATGTCCAATTATGGGTTTCGAAACGGGAACCTCCGCTTGGGAGATCAATGTTCTACCTCTTGAGCCAGTAGGCCCTAGGGAAAGGCACCAGTTACTACAATGTTACAAATTACGTTTCTCAAGGTATGAAGATAAACACACTAGATACATGTGTAGTAAGTTACTAAGTACAAAAAGGGAGCAGATTTCGACACCCGACTATTACCATGTATTTAGATGGTCTTAATCTAGTTCGCCGTGCCTTGAAACCTCACTGAACGAATTCTGATGATTCGAATTTCTTATAACATTACACCAAATTTTGCAAGGGAATATGTAATTTTCTCTCTTTGATTCTCTTAATTCAAAGCTCACACCACCAATAGGCCTTACCAAAGTAATATATGTCAGGAGGAATTCCATGCTAGTTGCTGCACAAGACATAACTTGTAACTTTGAAAGAAATGGGATGGAGGTACGGAAGCTGTAGACAGAAAACAACAGGACAATAATAATTATATGAACGCAGTTTTTGCAAATAACCGACGTGACTGGCTTCTTCATTAAAACCGTCTGTGGTGCAAGTATTGTCCCCTCCTGTAGTTCGAATCCTCTTTATTGGAAGTGTATACCAAACCCCAACCAATTCTAATTACGAGGTTTCCACCGTCCCTGATTGTACTTACTACTTACTACTTTAGTACTTACTAACCGAGACGTTGACTCTTGACCACCGCTGTAAAACGTGGCCACACACACGTGACCTGTGGTTACCTCCCTCAGACAGACAGGCGCCGACTGACTCAGTCGGTAGCGCGATCGTGTAATACCTGCAGTAAATAGGCGACTCTGGACTGGCCAGCAGTATTAGAAAGGTCGTCGGTTCAAATCTCAACATTGGTATTGCCCCATCATGGTATTGGATTTGTTTGATAAACGTGCGAACTCTTGCCCAGTTAATGTTCCTTCCTCGCTCTCCAGTCAGTGGTGATCAAAACTTGCATGCACTGTTGAGGCCAGTTGTGCCATTATGTATCCCCCTTCCCTCCATTTTCTACGTTTCTTTCTCACCTGCATCCGCCCCCTTTTTTCTTGTCACACATGTGTCTCCCTATTCATCTCTTCTTCATATCACGCACATCGTATGTCTGTCTGTCTGTCTGTCTGCCTGTCTGTCTCTCTCTCTCTCTCTCTCTCTCACACACACAAACACACTGTGTTGCTCTCGTTCTGTCAGTCTGTCTCACTCTGTCTCTATATCTGTCTCACTGTCTGTTTGTCCCTCCCTTATCTATGTCTGTCTATCTCTCCTCTCCCTCCCTCCCTCTCTCTCTCTCTCTCTCTCTCTCTCTCTCTCTCTCTCTCTGCTGTTACACCCCAAATGTGAGCCTAGGCTACTTGGCGTCGTTTGCTCTAGTCCGACTCCGGACCTGTGTATCGTTTGGGCCAAGGCTGCGATAAATCACTTGGAGGACCCAGTGGGCGTGGCCTAAGCACGATGTTGACAGTCCGTACTGTTACACTAATACACTTATAGAACCTCAGGTGGATTTGGTACATTTTGTAAGTTTCATTTACTGGCTACTCAGTTATGTACTTCTCGATCATTTATCGTCACACAAGTTCATTTCGCGGGGGATCTAGATCTAGAGTCTCTGATGATAGTTTGGCCAGCAGTAGAGTAGACCTTGCCACCGCAGCTGGCCCTGATGCACTCTAGACTCTAGATTTATTATTTTTCTAGTCGCGTGTGGCACACAGCCAGAAAAGCACTAGGCCTTCGCTTGGTAGTGCTAGATTTTAGATGTGCTAGCTGCAGAATTTCTGACTCACTCAGTCACTGAGGTGTGTGTACTACTGTGTAGTTGCTGCCGCTACGATTTCTGGTACTGTATTGTCATTGATTTCTAGATCTAGATTTCCCAAATCTGTAATAACAACAGTATTCAAGGGGATTATTCGTTGGTGGTGTGCCTGCACTCAACTGTCATCGAAATGTAAAGTAAACATACATTGTGTTTTAAATAATCCCACACTTTTAACTTTTGGATAGCGCGCCTTGCGACCATGAATGTTGGCATGCTTCCGATACTACTAACTTGTAGGCTTCTAGATCTAGATCTAGATTAGATAGAATTAGAAAACGTTTTTGTTGGTTGTTTTTTTTTACTTGTACCTATGCATTCAACATTGTAAACGTTCTCTGTCCCAATCACACATTATGTTGTGTCAAGGTTGTTTCCTCTAGCAACTGTAGACAGGTTTGGATCTGTAGTCTAGATCTAGATCTAAATCTCATCTTGAATCTTGATCTGATCTACTCTAGGATCTAGATGTTGAATACTGCCTACCAAAACTTGAAGACCAGCTATCTATAAGCCACCCTTCCCCCTTTTCCCTCTCCCATAGCACACTCACTAAACTTACTTTTATAATGCGGGTAGGCCTATAATCTCCAATGTTGCATGCAGATCTATCACATTTATAATAAGATCTGTGTATCTGATCTCTTTCTTTCTCTCTCTGTCTCTCTCTCTCTCTTTCTCTCCCTCCTTCTCTTTCTCTCTCTATTTCTCTAGATCTCCCTCTCTTTCTTTCTATCTCTCCCTCTCTCTCTTTCTCTCTCTATACCCCTTTTCCCTCTTTCTCTCTATGTCTCTCTCTCTCTCTGCCCCTTTTCTTTCTTTTTCATTCTCTCTCTCTCCCGTCTAACACTTGCTGTTTTTTTTTTCTTTCTTATCCTTTCCTTGTTTTTCGCTAGTACTATAGAGAGGGGAGAGTATCCAGTGACTGAGTGAATGTATTCAGTTTGTTGGCTAAGCCCCACAAAAGCCTTCGGGAACACATTGTGCGTCTGAACTATCATCTTTTATAGGGTCCTCAAGGCCTGATATTATTTTATTTCTCTATTCAGCTTGTTTTGTTGTTGTTATTTTTCTAGTTTATTCCCTTCCGTGTTTTCAGCTACTTGTGTGGAGGCGTAGAGAATCGTCAAGTATCAGCTTGTTTTGTTGTTATTTTTCTAGTTTATTCCCTTTCCGTGTTTTCAGCCACCTGTGTAGAGTCGTAGAGAATCGTCAAGTACCAGCTTGCTGACTGAGCGCCATGTTGTACCCAGTTCTGGCGGTAGTGAACCTGCTGGTGATGATTGGATCTTTCGCCATCAACGGTCTCAGTGGGTCGGGACCCGATGGAAGTAAGTCCGTCTCAGAATCCTCTAGGTCTAGAATTTGCATTGATTCTGTGTTTGTAATAGATGTGTTGCCATTTGCAACATAACGGAACCTGTCGCAGAAACAAGTATGTTAAAAGGGAATCTGCACCGGTGTCTAATCATAGCTCTAACCTAGATTTACAGCCAATCAGCGATCAGAAAACCAGAGGCTTAAAAGGCATGATTTGTGATGCCAACTCTTCGTTAATTTCTTCCAATGAATTACAAAAATTATGTCGTTTACCATGTCGATTCAAGAATAGTTCCAGTTTACCCCAGTCAAGTTTAAACTTATGTTGATCAGAGCACAATGATGGACTTTTTGTCAAACACGAGTTTTTAAAAAAATTTCAAAGGATGTTACACTGTACATTATATATTCAATTTATGTTAAATTTAAATATATAGGGACAAGCAAAATGATCAACTTAAGCTCTGAATTTTCAATGTTAGAAGAAAATCATATTCATAATAAGTTGCATGCATTGCTGTCTTGTACTCTGCTGTACAGTCAAATCTGCTCAAGCGACCACCTGTCTAAAACGACCACCTGGTCAAGCGACCAGCTATCCACCACCCCCTTGGTTTTTTACTTATACACCCCATAAAACGACCACCTCTCCAACGCGATCACGACCATCTATTTTCTCTGCCAAAATGGCCTTTAACCTGTTAAAGCGACCACCCCATAACATCATTTACCAGTCTTGACCATGAAAGGTGCGGCAAACAAAAGATAACTTAACATTCGGTATGTTTGTTTGACATGCTTCACTGACTACCACGAGCCAGTGCGTCAATGTTGGGAAGATTGCGTGTCTAGACAGGTGTCAGACAAGAAGGCCTCGATGAACGGGGGATTGTAACTTCAAAAGAGAGAGAGAGAGAGAGAGAGAGAGAGGAGAGAGAGAGAGAGAAGAGAGAGAGAGAGAGAGAGAGAGAGAGAGAGAGAGAGAGAGAGAGAGAGAGAGAGAGAGAGAGAGAGAGAGAGAGAGAGAGAGAGAAAGGGGTGATGGGGAATGTAACCAGGCACATTTCCGTTAGAAGACTTGTGTTCAATTCTTGCCCCCCTCTCCCTCCCCTTCCTCTTTTCAACATAAAACCTAAGGTAAAGAAAAGAAAAAGGCCATTGGAAAAATGGACTACCGATAGGAAAAATAGAAGAGATATAAGAATGCGAGAGAGACAGAGAAAAATGTAGACCAAAAGAACGAGAGACGTGATATATTTGCAGACTCTGTGATCATTGTCTCCATCAATAATTTAGTGCACAAAACACCTCACATATTTATGTGGTTGGGAACTCAGAAGGGAAAGTTTTGACCCGTCCAAGACGACCACCTTGACCCAGGATCTTCTGTGGTCGTCTTAGACAGGTTTGACTGTACTTACTTACACAAGAAAATTGTCAATGCACTGTATCTAAAGTTAAAATTATACAATTGCTCACTCACAATTTATAAAATGTTATTTAGGCTATTGTGTCAGGTGCAGTTAGTTGTAACAGTGTATGAGCTGTTCTTACAATGTATCTTTAGTTACACTCTTAACCATTATATTTCCTCCCAGAAATTGTCAAGAAAATTACTAATACTCATAAACTAAATCTGAAATCAACATTTTTACAAAAGGATCACTCATACCCCAATGGTTTGAGGCTATTGCATTTTGTACAGTTTGAACAAGAATATTGATGTTTTTAATAACTTTTCTCTGCTGAACCTTTCATTTCCCCAGCAATCTTTAAGAACAAGACCGGCGACTTGTCTGACTACTTCTACACAGCCATCACCCCCGCTGGGTGGACCTTCAGTATCTGGGGGGTCATCTACACCTGGCAGGCTCTCTGGGTTGTCTACTCCGTCATCAACATCTTCCGCA
>RQTK01000731.1:63891-81565 GCA_003991915.1 Elysia chlorotica
CGCAATAAAACGCTTTTTAAATGTATCGATCCATTGCTCCAATACTGCTCTCTATGGAGAGACAGCCAGGTTTCCACTGCAAATTAATATAAAAATTCGATGCTTAAAATACTGGTTAAGACTTCTAAAAATGCCAGAATCTAGGATACCCAAACAAGCCTATCAGTGCTTAAAAAAATTAAATGAAAAGAAAGTAAAATCTTGGGTAACTGATATAAAACATATGCTATGTTCTAATGGATTTGGTCATGTCTGGATATTTGAATGTGTTGGCAACGAAACTTCCTTCTGCAATGTTTTTAAAAGGAGACTGTGCGCCGTGTTTAAACAAACTTGGTCTGCCAAATTATCAGAGAATGAAAGTATGTTATTCTATTCTTCATTTAAATCCATGATCTGTGTTGAAACATACTTGTTGAATAATTGCTTACCATCAAACTTAAAAAATGCTTTAGTAAGATTTCGACTCGGTGTTTCAGAGATAAACTGTCATAAATTCAGATATTCAAAAGATATCACACTGCAATTGTGTCCAGTTTGTAACACAGTTAGAGAAGATGAATACCACGTATTAATGATTTGTAAAGCATACGAGGAGGTTCGAACCACGTACATCCCTCCCCATAACCTTACCATTCGAAATAGAAGTAGATTAAGTGTAATAATGTCAAATAGTAATCTTTATTCCAATGTTGCCATATATATTATATTTACAGCATGTCTTGAAACTAAGAAAATCTCTGATATAAGTGAAATTCTCAGCCTATAAGACATAGTGTCGCAGGCATCATTTTCAGAGTTTGTATATCAGTCTTGTATTTAAAAAAAGCTTTGTACTTTCCATTTTGATTGATATCTTGACAATATGAACTGTAATTTTAGGAAAAAATATATAATAACTGATATATATATATGGTAAAATTTAGACTAAAATACCTATATCAAAAAAAAATCAGCATAAATTATCAAACTGAAACCTCATTTATAACTAAATGTTGCTCAAAAGCTTCATAAATTGGGTGAAAGGACTGAGATAGCTAATCGAAAGTGATGTTACCATTTTGTTATCTTTTTCTTTGTATAATTGGATTTTTTGTCACGTTTGTTTAAAGTGAGAGGCCTAACGGACCAATAAACATCAATCAATCAACCAATCAATCTCTCTCTCTCTCTCTCTCTCTCTCTCTCTCTCTCTCTCTGTCTGGGTTTAACGCCTCCTAGATTCATTTCGAGTGAGGCTGCCAAGAGTGGGCAGCTTTACGTAAAGGCTCGCAAAGTGTAGAAACAGCCTTTCAACATTTTGTGTTCGAAATAAAACCGCCTTTAGTTTAACGCTCTTTTTCTGTTTGCACTGTTTTCAAGTCGTTATACGATCATAATCCTCATAAGGCAGGCACTTCACTGTGGAAACAATTAGAGAGTGTGCCTTCGGCTTTAATTCCATGGAGACACCTTCTTCTTCACCGGAAGGGCTGTGTCAAAGGGGAAAAAAGTATGTAAAGTACCTGATCATGGCACGAGTGAGTGAAACAGTCGGTGTCTTAGCGCCAAATATTATCACCATGTTTATTGTGGACGAGACCAGGATCCTTGTCTCAGCCATTTTATGTGTTGTCATACAAAGACAGTGCGGGGATACCAGGATCCTTGTCTCAGCCAGTAGCGTGCACTGAAACTGGCCCTTAATCAGTTAGATACTAGTTGTGGTTGTTGTTGGATTGGTTTAACGTCCAACAGCAGCACTATATAGGCTATATTGTGGACGGGCCCCAAGACGGACGTTTGATAATTTTATGTGCTGCCACACACGAGACAGGGCGGGGATACCATGACTCCTGCCTCAGCCGGTGACATTATACTGACACCGACCCAACGACCCATTAAGTAGGAAACGCAACAGCCAGGATTCGGACTCGGCTGTGACATGAGTCATAGTCATAGTACCCTCAAATTGTCTCGTGTGTGACAGCACATAAAGTTGTCAGATGTCAGTCTTGGGGCCCGTCCGCAATAGAGACTATATGGTGCTGACGTTGAGCGTTTAGTAAACTCAACTACCATTACTGTTATTGTGTCCTCACGGGCTATTTTAAGTACAGCGTCGCATCAGCTTAGGACGTGCCATAACTTGCCATGAAAATTTCAGAATAAGAAGGTTTGTGACGAGCCGTAAGCTACTGGACGTTGTTCTTACGACCCCTTATTTTTCTAAACTTCCACGTGAAAGACCGAAATATTTGTTTTTGTTTCTCTTTCTTATGGAGTGTAATTTTAATACAATTGACGCATCTTTCATTATCGGCTCAACCGTATACTAAATACGATTGGGCTGTTGAACACATTTTCTTTCTTTATTAAAATCTGAACTTTTATGTCAACTCATTAGATCTTGGTTTTCGCGTTGCATAAGTACACGGCAGACAGATTAAACACACATGTTTAAAGATCTGCATAATATACATCATTTTCTAGATCTGGAAATTGTATGAACTCAAATGTAAGCTCAATTTGTATTCACTAATATTTACATATTTTGATTGATTTATTTCATTTCTTTGCGCTGTATAGATTTTTATTTATTAATACAGCTGGCATAATCAAAGATGTATCTTATTATATATTTATGAACTGGTGAAATTATTATCGTCTTCTCCGCCATAACTACTCAAGGTACCAACTTGAAATTTAGATATATTGGTACCTTGGAATTTTATGAATGCCTTAGGCTGGTTCGTTTATTTTCCACGGTGACGCATAAAGCATTAATTAGATTTTAGGAATTGAAATTGATTCGTCGACAAAGCAGCCATTGCTGATTTTTATCTCAATTAGCTAACTGTAAGTGAAAGAGGGTTAGGTTCAAATAGGTGCGAGGCTCTATTTCGATAGTTGAGATTTCTAGCCGTAATGATTTTTGTTTTCTTAAACCTATTTAATGTCAACTTATAGATCTATATGTTTTTTTTTCTCTTTCTGTTCGACATGTTCACGTGCGGTCTCTGCTCGGGTTATAATACTGAATTCTCGATCTATCAAATGGGGATCTTTCGGGGTTTAAAACATTCGAACCCAATTTAAATCATTTATGGATCTACCTCGACTATCATCGAAAAGTGGATAAACATGGGTCTAAAAGCTAGATAAAATAACTAGATCTATACTTCTACTACTCATAAGTCGACACCTAATTTTTTTTATTCATTTCATTTAACATGTCCACGTGCGGGCTCTGTTCGGGTTATAATACTGAATTTTAGATCTATCGAATGGGGATATTTCGGGGGTTAAAAAAATTCGAACCGAATTTAAATTATAAAGGTCATGGACCTACGTCGATTATCACCGAAAAAAGGGGTAAAATGAATCTTAAAGAAATGTTGGCTGCAAAGAAATCCCGTAAATATCCTAGCGTGAGTTATCAAGACTATTGATATGCCCTTTTAAGTGGTGCACCAATTTGTATCACATTTAATTTGTTTAGCTTTCTTAGCTTCAAACTCCTATCTCTACAACTATGTTTTACCATTTTAGTTGCGCACAGTGTCCCAAAATCTAAGTTCTATCTCTTTTAGTAATAAGTATAGCCTTTAAAAAACATTTTATATCCGTACAGTGTCCCAAAACCTGAGCTAAGCCGGGCATCCCAGCTAGTTGGAAATAATTACATGGATTATACTGAGAAAAAAGGCAGGTATTACGGCCCTTGATCCGACAGATGGCAGCATGTTTTGACCAGTAGAGTGTCCTAAAGCGGAAGGGACCAAATTCATCTACAATGATAGTAAAATCGTAGATTACTTCACATTACTGTTCAAATACATTGTTTAAAAACTTTTATCTATGTATTGATCTAGTAGATAATGAATTCTAGATCTACTTCCTAAATCTACTTTGCTCTGTTTGGCAAAACAAACTTTGAGAAAAACGTTTTCTGCCAAGAGTCATTCTGCTTGGTGTGACGTGTTAACGTGCTCTGTTCTTTTGTTGGTCGAGAATCAGAAATCTTTTCAAGAATTGTTTTCTTTCAGTACATGTAAAAAGTAAGCTCAATTTACGTAATAGTCATAATTATTAGTTTACTACAAGAAGGAGCTTTCATGTTGTAATGGAAAATTGAGTAAGGAGTGTTGTAAAACAGTGGTTTCTATTTCAGAAAAAAATTAATATAAAAAAAAAATTCTTAGACTAATTCTAAATCTAACGTCTTGTTTGTCTGACTAATAAAAGCTGCGTGTGTCTGAAAAATTAATCACTTAGCTTTCTTGGGGTAATTAAATTGGCTGTAGATGTACAGTCTAGATCTAGATCGGATGTTCAGGTTAAACAACACAGCCAAAATGGTTCGCTTTAAAGACAGAACTTACATTCCAGCTCTTAATAAACTTATGAGAAAAAAATTAAGGGCCGCAAATGAACATAAACGGAGTTGGATCGGCGTAGAACTGTTTTTGGTCGGATCTACTTATGCTATGCTAGATCGAAGCCGAGGCTTAGACCTACCACCAAAGATTTCGGGTGCACCGGCTAAAAACATTTTCAACATCCAAAATGTCCTATAAGAGCAATATACAAACAGGCAATCGATGCCAACAGTTCGGCTTCTAAAACGGAATAGATTCTGAATATAAGTAATGCATATTTTTAAAAAGCGGCCGTCTTTTTTTGTCACAACCACTGGTCATTGAATGGTGTTTTTTTTTTTTTACAATTATTGCAAACAAAATTAGCCGGATTTATCTTTAAAATTGGCTTCTCCGAATGTCCAGATGTAAATTAAGCCAGCCAGTGTGAAAAAAAAAAAAAACATAGCCACCGGAATGTAGATCTAGTGTTAGCTTCGATAGGATTATCTCTTCATAACTAAAACAAAACAACCGAGCCTAGCGCAAATGGCAAACCCTATTTAAAAAGTTCAACGAACACATTTCAGCATTCTCTTTCGCATTTCTACCAATTCTGTGAAGACATTTCTCACGTTAAGCGATATAACAAGAAGTGGGCAAAAAACATATAAGAAGATAAACACAATAACACATGATTGCTTTCACAGCTCTATTGAAACGCAACACGCATTAACCTTGACGAAATCGTTTTTGAGTTTAACGACCAAGAAAAACGCCACTTTGTGAAATCTGCCCCATACACGAAATTATTCAGTCTAGAACTAGATCTACATCTGTGGTTAAAGTCAACATATCGATAGCAATAAAATGTGATAAATCAAAAATAATAATACAAATCTTATAATAAAAATAATTGAACAGTGTAACTTAGAGAAAGGCGTTGAACGTTGAAAGGAATCGGAGCGCAATGGTATGAGGCAAAATAGCAAACAAGGCGAAGACAAAGCATAAAGACAAAGGCTCTACCAGCTTCCGGAAACTTAGTCTACTGGGGGAAGAAAAACGCCACCTGGCGAGCAAACCCTCTGTCAATTTGACAAATCTTGGCCAATATGAAGGGCAATTCCAAGCAAAAATAGTACATTCACCTAATAATCAAATCTTTTGTTTTTTATTTAACGATACGCCTCATTAAGATATTTTGTTCTGTGCAAACTGGCACACTCAACACGTTTTCTTTAAACTATGCACTTCTTCATTTCTCATTGCCATCATAAGGAACATCTTTAACATGGTAACAATTTAATTTCTTTGCAACGCCAGTTACCTTTAATTGCATGTTCTATGAAACATTGGGAAATATTGAAAGAGTCCCTGAGAACACACTTTCTATGCTTTCGTTGTGAGACTATGGAAAGAACCAGATGTGGTTTGCTTGATGCAGAGTCATTGTTCTGTTTTTAGTGAGTTAATGTGCTAAGAAATATAAGACTCGCCAGTTACCATGGAACTGCCCTGAATCGCGTAAGATTTGTTTATCTGATCTCGCTCTCTCTCTCTCTCTCTCTCTCTCTGTCTCTCTCTCTCTCTCTCTCTCTCTCCTTACTCTCCCTTCTCTCTCTCTCTCTCTCTCTCCCTCTCTCTCTCCCTCTCTCTCTTTCTCTCCCCCCTCTCTCTCCCTCTCTCTCTCCCTCTCTCTCCCTCTCTCTCTCCTTCTCTCTCTCTCCCTCCCCCCCTCTCTCTATCTCTCTCATATATTATATAGTCTACATCGTGTATGGGTCCCATGTCCAATGTTTGCTGTGTTTTTTTTTCTCACCATTTCCTTAATTCCGGCCAGTCCTGAAGACCGGGGAGGTAATCCAGTATTTTTGACTGAGACCCAGTTAACCCTAAGTGAGCTACCATGCTGTATCCAGTGCGTCTGATGTATCATCTGTAATACCTTTCTCAACATCAAGAATTCTCCAAGGCCTGAAGTTATTTTATTTCTCTATTCAGCTCGTTTTGTTGTTGTTTTTCTAGTTTAATCCCTTTCCGTGTTTTCAGCCACTTGTGTAGACCCAGAGAACACTGTCAAGTATCTGCTGACTGAGAGCCATGTTGTACCCAGTTCTGGCGGTAGTGAACCTACTGGTGATGGTTGGATCTTTCGCCATCAACGGTCTCAGTGGGTCGGGACCCGATGGAAGTAAGTCTGTCTCAGAGTCTAAGAATGGCATCTAGTTCTAGAATTTGTCATGATTCTCTTGTTTTGTACTCCGCCTTTTTAGAGCATTTAGTACAGTTTGATCAATAACATTGATGTTTTTACCAACTTTTCTCTGCTGAACCTTTCATTTCCCCAGCAATCTTTAAGAACAAAACCGCCGTCTTGTCCAGACACTTCTACACAGCCATCACCCCCGCTGGGTGGACCTTCAGTATCTGGGGGATCATCTACACCTGGCAGGCTCTATGGGTTGTCTACTCCGTCATCAACATCTTCCGCAAGACTCCGGACGGAGACCCGGTCTACTCGAGCCCAGAGTTCCTCCCCCCTGCCCTGTTTGTCCTGTCGGCGCTGACGTCCTGCCTGGGCGTGGCATGGCTCATCACCTTTGACCGCCTGGAGGTCGAGGCTGCCTTCGTGATGCTGGTCCTCTACTCCTGTGGGATGTACGCTGCGCTGGCGGTCTCCTACAGGGCGCTGGATAGGGCCTCGCCGTACCTCGCCCAACAAGGGCGGACAACCGACATCTGGCTGACCAGGGGCCTGGTGCAGAACGGCCTTGCCATCCAGGGCACTTGGGTCTCCGTGGCAACCTTGCTCAACCTGGCCATGGTTCTGACCTACAGCGGCAGTGGGGTCGCCAGCGTTGACACTGCGGCGACGGTATCTCTGTCCGTCCTGGCCCTGGAGATTGTTGTGTTCGCTGGCACGGATCTCCTTCTGCTGGACAGGTGGGCGCGCTACACACTGACCCCCTACGGTGTGCTGGTGCTGGCGCTCTGTGGAAGCATCTCCAAGAACTACGAGTCCGGGGCGAGGAACTCCGTGTTCAGCATCGTGCTCCTGGCGGTGGCCAGTCTACTGGCGGTGGTCAAGATAATCTTGACCATCTACAGGCACTCCCGCAACCCTCACTACATGACGGCCAGTGATGGACACGGGGAGGTCGCAGGTTTGAGGAAAGGCTCCGGAACTCTGGCCTGAACGTTCTGATGTTGCTTGACATGTAAATGTACATAGTTAAGGTTAAACTTAATGATATGCTTGACATGTAAATGT
Source organism: Elysia chlorotica (assembly GCA_003991915.1). NCBI lineage: Eukaryota > Metazoa > Mollusca > Gastropoda > Plakobranchidae > Elysia > Elysia chlorotica. The sequence goes on from RQTK01000731.1 coordinate 71,506, forward strand.
ACAGAGTTTAGGTTAAACTTAATGAAACCTTTGATTTTCAGGAAACTACTCTAAGTCACACTTGAACTATTACATATTTAACATAAATATATATATATATATTTCGTCTAGTCGCATTCAATCATTAAATTTTTGGTATCATACATGTACTTTTGTATTTAAACTTTTTTAGTGAAAAAATAAAATATTCCATCCTTTCTCTTAACATACACCCAAATTTACTGTTAATCAATAATTGATGAAGTAATTTGTGACAAAAGATTGTATTATTCCTAGCTTATAATTCTTTTTTGCCAGAGGGTATAGGTTTGCAAAACACAGTTCCAGCCTCTTTTGTTATTTTAAAATTTGAATGTGTATATATATTTCTGCATGCACACTTAATTCACACTTACTGGTAACCTACATGCAATTATAAGATATAATTCTATTTACTGTACTTAACGTAGTGCGCTAAGGTGTATCTTTAAAAGTTTCATTAACTTGGTAATCTAAGGTGTATCTTTAAAAGTTCCATTAACTTGGAAATCTAAGGCGTATCTTTAAAAGTTTCATTAACTTGGTAATCGAAGGCGTATAATGTACAGAGTTTAGGTTAAACTTAATGATAATTGATACACTGATCACTGGAACTTTTATAGTTTAAAATTAAACTATTGCTTTTGTTCTAAGGACACTGCTCTACTTGATTTTAACAACAATTTTAATTTGTATTCCTATGTGTCTTTGCTGCTACCTAGTACATCATGTTTTGTTTACAAACAGTGCGCTATTGATCATTAATCATGAAACATTTTAATTTAAAACGCTACTGCTATTTATATTTAAAATGATAATTATGAGAATAAAAATTTAATATATTCAGAGGTAACTTTGGTCTAGTTCTACAAACTCCTTTGTATACCGGTGTGCGCTTAAATTTAATAGTATTTTTTTAAGGTTTTAAAAATGAAACCTTTTATTTTCAGGAAACTGCTCTTAGTGACAGTTAAAATATTATTATACATAATTATTAAGAAATATATTTAATCTAGTCCTATTTAATTATTGAACTTTATGTATAATGCATGTACTTTTGTTATTAAACATTTTCAGTGACAAAATGCAAAATGTTGCATCTTTTCTCTGAGCATACTGTTCACCAATAATTGATGAAGTAATTTGTGACACTAAGATTATTAATTCCTACCTTATTCTTTTTTGCCAGAGGGTACAGGTGTGACTGTACTTAACATAGTAAGCTAATGTGTATCTTTAAAAGTTCATAAACTTGGTAATCTAAGGCGTATCTTTAAAAGTTTCATTAACTTGGTAATCTAAGGTGTATCTTTAAAAGTTTCATAAACTTGGTAATCTAAGGTGTATCTTTATTTTAAACGTTCCATTCTGCTGCTCCATACTCAAGAGATAGATTGTGCCGGTGATAACAAAACTAAAAGCAACTATGTATTTATTGGTCTTAATCTGTGCCTTAAATATTTTACCTACACATTTTTTTTAAGTTGACGAGTAAGTATACCGAAGATGATATTTTGCAATGTAAATGTTAATGGTCAGAGGATGTTGAATAGTTCAGTCATTGAAGTAATGGTTAAGAATCTCACTGCCGAGCAAGATGCTTGAACGTCGAACCTCAGGCGCCGGCCCTGAAAGATTTTACTTGGAACTAATATATAGCATTGTAAAAACACTTAACGATCGAATATTGCAACAGGCCATCTCAGTGTGGTTTAATACAAAGTCATGTTCTCCTTGTTCTTTTAGAGACCAATTGTTTTTTTCTTTTCAACTGTATAAAACATGTACTGTGTATGGTTCGATAACAAATGAATGCACAAAGATAAATCTGCCTAGTACATTCTGTAATTTTTTATAATAAATAACTGGAAGTTATAATGTTTTGAAACCTTGTTTTTCTTGTACTTGTGTAACTCTTTTTATATGTTCTTTTTTTAAAAATCTAGCTTTATATTACTGTCATTGAAAAATCTTTTTATATGTTCTTTTTATTTTTTTTATTATTATTTTTTTTAAAATCTAGTTTAAAGGAAAAGAACATAAACTAGGTATATTTTATATTTTCACAGATAGTGTAACCAGTTAATGAAATAAATGAGTTTTTTCCTCTTGCTGAATAAACAAAAATGTTTCCTAACCTCAAAAAAGAAGTTCACTTATGCCTGTTTACATTTTAAAAGGGTAATTACCTAAAAAAGAAAAAAAAGGAACTTAGCCATACATATAATAGACCTGAGGCATAAGTAAAACAAAGGATAGATCTGCTTGTTTCATCAACAATTAAAATAACATGATAGTTGCATTACTGACATCAACAATCAATCTCGAAAACGACCAAAATAATATGAAGTTGTAATACTGATCTAAAACTTTTAAAAGATTCGTGTAACGTGGATGGTTGGGGCAATGCACAGTCTCCGTTGTAGAGCCTAGCTATCGGTTATAAAATTATACATGTATATTGTAACGGGGCTTCAGACAGTGATCCAACATCCACTGGCTCAGCACAAATAATAAGTTAACTCCTTCTTGTAGAAATATTGAAAAATAACTTTATTAAATATAAACACGGTTAGGGTAGTGAAAATGTTACAATGAAATCTGGACAGCAATCAAATCAACAACTGCAATAACAATCTGTGATAAATTCCACCACTGCAATAACAATCTGTGATAAATTCCACCACTGCAATAACAATTGAGTGTAAAATGTACACTTAGTATTTAGTTGCTTGAAAAAGGCAAGTTACACTTTTCTTTTTTTTTTTTGAATTTTTAGAAAATCTTACAATAAAGTTATTTCATTTTGCACAGATATAATTATACATGTATTTAATTTTAAGAAAGACTACCCTCTTCTTTCGAAGTACTTCTCAATTAGTGGACTTGCTTCCCTTATATTAAAACTTGCTAAAACTCTCTCTCTCTCTCTCTCTCTCTCTCTGTCTCTCTCTCTCTCTCTCTCTCTCTCTCTCTCTCTCTCTCTTTCTCTCTTCATCATGTCTTACACCCTCTCTCCCTCTCTTGCTGAATTTTGAAACAATATCACAGCAGATCTGAAAATTTGAGATTATATTTCGTTATTTAATTTTAAATTAAAAACAAGCATTTTTAAATCAGCTAAAACCTTCTCAATCTTATGTATCTGCATATTAAATGATAAGGAAGTGGAGTATATATGTATGCAGTGATTAAATGGTTTAATGATAGTACTACATCGATGTATTATTTTGAAAATACTAGCATTTTAATTTGGCACATACCTATGAATACTGAATCATTTTATTTATATTGCATATCATGTATTTCTATTGTAAAGCGCAATGGATCTAAGTATACTTGAGGTGGAGCGCTAAAAAAACAAAGTGTATTATTGTTATTGTTATTATTATTGTTGTTGTTGTTGATGTTGTTGTTGTTGTTGTTGTTGTTGTTGTTGTTGTTGTTGTTGTCGTTGTTGTTGTTGTTGTTGTTGTTGTTGTTGTTAATATTATAATTATTATTATTATTATTATTATTATTATTATTATTATTATTATTATTATTATTATTATTATTATTATTATTTTTATTATTATTATCATTATTATTATTATTTTTAAGATTCTCTTGGTGCATTTTTTGGTATTAATAAATTACCACTTGGAAGTCGTCCGTTTTACGATAGAAATACCCTATCGACTGCGGTTTATGTTCTCCGGTAAAAAAAAAGAAACCAAGCAATGGATTTGAAGTGGCACTAATGCTTAAAAAAATTTTTTTAATGGAGTTAGACCCTACTTTACCATTTAATTGATACCAAACACTTTGTATATTAAACTTTTTTTCATATCGAAACGAAACGTGTCCTGCAATGTAATTCTGCCACATGTTTGAACAAACTATTAATAACATACTTTTAAAACTTATTTTTGCTTCACTCGCTAACTGCTGCAAAACAATAAAACAAGCAAGCAAGCAAGCAAGCAAGTTTTAACAATAAATGATTTGAACAGACAAAACAGCCCCACTTGAAACCCTTAAGAGCGCCTTCTTTTTACCACCAGTGCCTAACAAACTGTAGTCATAAAGGTTAAGACTCACATCACGCCCCGCTAAGACTGTCATAAATCCAGACAAAGAGATCGACTGACGACCAAACTATTAAAGTTTCAAAGGTTTTCAAATTGCACAGCAAATAAAAACATTGTGTATGCTTAGACAAACTATCTATCCTGTTTCTACAAGGAAAAGATGCCACGATAGGTCCTCCTTTTAACAATACGACTTCGGGTCTTGAATTAAATAACAAACAGCATCACCAAAACAATGATAAACACTTTATAGTTCTCAGGGGAGTGATGTATGTAATTTTGAAAATGAAAGAATAACATTATTGTAAAGGTTTTCATATTGCAAAGCTTATGTTTACACATACTATTTATTCTTTCTCTCGGAGGAAAAAAATCTCACCATAGGTCTCCTCTTTTACATTTCATGTCTTGAAGTAAAGAATAAAAGTCATCACCATATCAATGATACACAATTATATTGTTAGGCGAATCGGCTATGTAATTTTGAAATGAAAGAATACTATGATTGTAATAATAAAAAAAAAATCTTGAAACCAAATTTTTCATTGATCGAAGATTCTGAAAGTATAGAGTGAACCACTATTTTAAAATACAGGCCTTCAGATTATCACTTTGAGATAACCTGTTGATCATTGCTTTATTTACATTTACACACTTGTTTTACACACTTACACACAATCTGTGCAATCCTACAGCGTTTTGATAAATACAATTAGAAGGAAATATATTACTTAGAAAGTAATGGTATAAAAAAACTAGAGATGGACAAGTCTTATTAAACAAGAGCAACACTTTAAAATCACTGTTAAACAAAAGGTACAAGTAAAAAAAATAGTTAGCCGTAAATTAAAACATTTACACACTTGTTCGAAAAATTGATAAAGTCGAATTTTCGTAATTGTAATCTATGAGACAACTGACAAAATAAAGCATTTCATTAAACTTGCCCCTCCCCCTTTTTTTTACACACACACACACACACACATACTCTTTGCTAAGCCGAGAAATCATAGAGAGTATACAATAAGAACAACAACAACAACCAAATCCTCGTATAAGAAAACTGTTTACTATTCAATTGACTAAAATAATAACGTTTACGAATTTCGTATTATTTTAGTAGCATCCTACGTAAAACTGGTTTTAGTTATAGTGTACTGGTAAAACATGAAAATATTTTAGAAGCTCAAAAACAATAAGAGGTAGACTGGTATGTAGATTCACAGATAGGTAGATAGATAAATAGAGAGACTAATATACAGATATAGGTAGATAATGCAGATATAGATAAATATATTTTTACATAGATTTTTGATTTAATAGACTTTTGCACACTTTAGATAAATGCATAGAGATAATAAATTAGATAGACAAAGAGGTATTTTTATGATGGCAGATGGGTTCATATAAGTAGAAATTATCAAATGAAAATAACTTTTAAATTAGAGTTCATATCTAGAAAGACAAATACAGAGGGAATACTGGACAGAAACAACTAAGATGGTACTACGCAGGCGAAATATTTAAGAAAGAAGTAAGGAAGAAAGAAAGAAAAAACGAGATAGGAAGATAGAAAGAACAGTGACGATACACCAATCAGCTGGATAAAGAGGTTGATAGATGGATAGATAGGTAAATACACGACTGTTGTGTAAATAGACAAAATACAGAATAAAAAGACCAAAAATAAATCGACATATATATTTTTAGGTACATATAAAAACAATCGTAGATAAATCGACAGCTACAGAGCATTACTGAGAAAGAAGGCTCAGACAAAAAGGAATAAACCAGCTGAAAAAAGTGACACAGAGTAAAGTAAAGTAGCCATGACGGGCCATTGTTCATACAGTGGTTCGACTTTCTGGTCCTGAGAAATGATGGTTTGATTAAGCCGTGGCGCGGGACTAGCAATATCCTGTGTGAGGGCCTCTCTATCACGCCGAGTAATCCACTGGAAGGGCTGCAGTTCTCAAAGACTCTCTCTCTCTATATATATCTCTCTCTCTTTCTCTCTCTCTCTCTCTCTCTCTCTCTTGTTTTCTCTCTCTGTCTCTGGGAGGAGAAACTCCCACACAAAGGCAATTATTGTCAGCGTGAGTAGTAAGGGCACGGGCTCAGTAAAGTCGAGTTTGTTTCGTCACGTCTAACGCGAGTAGTTAGGACACGGGCTCAGTAAAGTCGAGTTTGTTTCGTCACGTCTAACGTGAGTAGTTAGGACACGGGCTCAGTAAAGTCAAGTTTGTTTCGTCACGTCTAACGCGAGTAGTTAGGACACGGGCTCAGTAAAGTCGAGTTTGTTTCGTCACGTCTAACGCGAGTAGTTAGGGCACGGGCTCAGTAAAATCGAGTTTGTTTCGTCACGTCTAACGCGAGTAGTTAGGGCACGGGCTCAGTAAAGTCGAGTTTGTTTCGTCACGTCTAACGCGAGTAGTTAGGGCACAAGCTCAGTAAAGTCTAGTTTGTTTAGGCACGTCCAATGCGAGTAGTTAGGGCACGGGCTCAGTAAAGTCGAGTTTGTTTCGTCACGTCTAACACGATGCTTGACAAAACAGCAGGCAGAGTCATCGAGTTAGATAAACATTAACATTTGTATGTACAGTCCAAGTAAATTGGACCATTAAAAGGGAGAAACAATTAGATCATTTCTTATTATTGCAGTGTAAGCTGAGTAGGCTTAACAAAAATTACTCGCTGAGTACTAAACTAAACTAACTCTCAAAATGATTTATGAGAGATAGATCAATGTTACATTTATAACTTTAAAATATGTTTACTCTGATCGTTTTGGTGAATTGACTGGTTTTTAAGGCTCGGACCAAATTATTACTTTATAGACTATACTTTATTGTAACGTGAGGTAATTTTTTTTGTGCAACACAGTTCCTGGGAGGTGTAACATAGACTGCGGGGACGCGGTGGCCCTGGGGTAAAACATCGGCTTCCAATGCAAAAGGTCCGGGTTTGAGCCCTGGCGATTTCGCTCCTACTGGTTGGGTCGGTGTCATTTTAATGTACCGGCTGAGACAAGAGTCATGGTATCCCCGCCCGATCTCGTGTGTGGCTGCACATACAATTGTTAGACGTAGGTTTTGGGCCACGTCCATAATAAAGCCTATATAATGCTGATGTTGGACGTTAAGCCAACTCAACAAGTCAACAAAAAGTAACACACCCTGCATGCATTAACAGCGTGAGTAACTGAGAAGGGACTATACGTAAACAGAGAGAGAGAGAGAGAGAGAGAGAGAGAGAGAGAGAGAGAAACAGTGAGAGAGGTTTGTGCAGTTTTTATGAATTACAGCTTCAAATTTATCAGCAATCATTGCTGTTACCGAAAAAAAAATAATCATATCAAATCTTACAAATAATGGTGCCGAATATCTTTAAAATCACAATACGCCCTTTTATGATTTAAGTCAAACACTTTTGAATTGATATTGCGATTTCATTGATAACTTTTATTATTGAACTAAACGGATCAGCGACGTCCTTTTCAACGTTTTCGCATCTCGCCCACATTTAAGAACAAACCTTCCCCATTTAAACGGTAGCTGGTACTCTATTGTTTGACACATGTTTCGCATAGAAAGCTAGAATTGTGTTTTTCCTCTGCACACAAATATCTCTAGGAACAAAAACAGTGATGATTTTGTGTGTGTGCACCTACAATGTCGGATTGGTAAAGTCACGGTGACCTAGTCAGTGCACAGTGAATCAGCTGGCCATAGAAAGCAGAAGCGTCAGAATTGTGCGGGAACTTTTCAATGTGCTCTTCATAACCTTTAATTCAACGAGTCCGACATTGTAAGATGTTTTAATCTTCTAGTGATTGCATCCTGATAATTAATGATAATATAAAGTTTCAACTTTCCGAGAATACCTCTTTCTATACCAGCCTAATTGCTATGTTTAAATCATTTTTACATAGGATAAAATAAGATGACAAAAAACATTTTGAATCCGTCACAGATAAGGTTAAAACATTAATGATGTAGAGCGCATCAACAACACGTAGTTCATCTTGTCATAAAATAAATTTTGAAGCTGTATAGTTTACAGCTTTAAAGTCTATTTATGACAAACGTGCAAAATGTCATTACAATCATGCATGGCTAATAAGTGCCATTATTGTAAGACTAGCTGGGATGCCCGGCTTCGCTCAGGTTTTGGGACACAGTACGGATATAAAATGTTTTTTTTTTAAAGGTTATACTAATAGATATAAAGCTTGGATTTTGGGACACTGTGCCCAACTAAAATGGTAAAATATAGTTGTAGAGATAGAAGTTTAAAGCCAAAAATGCTAAACAAATTAAATGTGATACAAATGGGTGCACCACTTAAAAGGGCATATCAATAGTCTTGATAACTCACGCTATGATATTTACAGGATTTGTTTGTAGATAACATTTCTTTTAGATCCATTTTTACCCCCTTTTTCGATGGTAGTCGGCGTAGATCCATAATTTTAAATTGGGTTCGAATGTTTTTAAACCCCGAAAGATCCCCATTCGATAGATCTAGAAATTAGAATTCAGTATTATAACCCAACAGAGCCCCGCACGTGAACATGTTGAATAGAAATAATAAAAAAAAATTATGTGTAGATCTATGAGTAGTAGAAATCTAGATCTAGTTATTTGATTTAGTTTTAAGATCCATGTTTATCCCCTTTTCGATTATAGTCGAGGTAGATAACAATTTCACCAGTTCACAAATATATATAAATTATTAGTTGCTGTATCAACAATATGATCCAGGCAAATAAAACAAAAGGATCAAAAATTAACTCGATGAGTGCGCAGACAACAGCCATACAAAACTTTTCAGTTGCGGAAAAAACACTCGAAAATGTAATTAAAGTCAAATATTTAAAATCCATATGTGATTTCTAAACTGTCTGTCTGCTTTTGATCCTTTTTTTTTCTTTTAAACCGTGCTTACGAAGTGTTTTAATTATTTCTTTCTGTATTCCCAACTTCTTTCTCCCCTTCTCTCTTTCTCTTTCTCTCTCTCTCTCTCTCTCTCTCTCTCTCTCTCTCTCTCTCTCTCTCTCTCCCTTTGCCACTCCCTGTTAGCTGTCACAATATCTGTCTTTCGTCCTTTATATCATTTTCATACTCTCTTTCTCTTCTCTCTCTCTCTCTCTCTTCTCTCTCTCTCTCTCTCTCTCTCTCTTTCTTTTCTCCCTCTCTCTTTTCTCTTTCTCTCTCTCTATCTCTCTCTCTCTCTCTTCCTATCTCTCTCTCTCTCCTTCTCTCTCTCTCTCTCTCTCTTTCTCTCTTTCTATCTTTCTCTCTCTCTTTTTCTTTCTCCCTCTCTCTCTTTTCCCTCTGCCTCTCCCTGTATAGATTAATCTGTAATTCTTCCTGCCATTGAAAGTGAAGATAACCCTAACCCCAGCTGTCACTGAAACCGTTCCCTCTTCATTCTCCCTTATCAACCTGTAGTTATTATTCTCTAGTTATTTTCATGTTCTAGGTCTCACAAAGGAAGACAACCTGCGTCCATCTCCAGACCCATCAGCCGTGGCCTTGAGAAGGTCTATATTGATCTGATGTTTTCTTAACGAGCCCTCCCCCTCCCCCCCTCACACACACACCCACAACCTACCGACTGCAGGGTTTATCCGGACATTAAAACGTGCATAATATTAGATACACGATAACGAATGCATGTAGTAAGGTACAAGATAAATGATACAAGATTGGTGATATAGTATAAGTTATGCATTCTGCGTGGTACAACATAATTATTTGATACAAGGTACAAGATAGAATATACAATGTCTTTGATATTATATACATTATTCATGATTTATGGTGCACATTTTATAATATATGTTGTATGAAATAACTTTCATGATATTTGACACGAGATAAGCAACACGTGATACATGACACTTTACACATGATAAATGGTACACACACACACACACACACAAAATTATACAAGATACAAAATTC
>RQTK01000731.1:103268-123140 GCA_003991915.1 Elysia chlorotica
CTCAGAGAATTGTATTTTATTTATCCTAGCGGAGAGAGAGAGAGAGAGAGAGAGAGAGAGAGTGAGAGAGAGAGAGAGAGAGGAGATAGAGAGACCGCGTGCAACAAAGAAAGACAGTCTGAACAGTTAAACAACGAAAGCAGAATCCCCAACCATTGCATTCATCATGGCAACTGATCACAAACAAAAATAAGGGCCATGATCGCCGATATCTGTTACAGATCTTGCACAAAAAATAAAAAATACATTGTTTACTTAAAGGATAATATGACTATTGCTTTTGTGTAAACATTGAAAAACAAATATTAAAGGTTTCAAAATACACACAAATAATGATACCTCTCAGGTTTCCCAGTAACTAGTTGTTGAGACTGTCCGGGCAAAAGGCAGCCCAGGTCACAGAGAAAACTACCAGTTGTGGTAAATGAATTCTCACTACGTTTCATAATGTGAACTTAAGGGTAACTAGTGTATTAAATCTTCATTTGTCTAGAGTTATACATTTTTCTCTACAAAGGTAAATTGCAAAATCAAATTATTTTGTAAATTCAGAGAGAAAATATGTTTTGTAATATATTTTGAACAATATTTTCTTACATAGGAATTGAATAATAAGTGTCATTGCAACAGAGACTCCAGTAGTCCTGACCTGTAGAAATTAAAATTTTATAACAAAAGTATAATATAGTTCACAGCATGTAAACTGCATTGAGAAAGATCCACGTTTATCCCAGGTACTTATAAAACGCAATTTAGTTCAAGGTCGCTTGGCATTGTAGGTTTGCCTTGAACTAGCTCCGATCCCATAAGGTGTTAAAGCCCGTAAAACGTCCAAGGTCCACATGCTATGACGATTCGTAGACAGTCATCATTTATGACTTGGGTCTGATGTGGTTCTTCCTCTAACACACCGGCTCACATTGGTGATCGGCACCTGGCAGGGACTCTTTGTCGGAAGTGTGTGTTAAGTGCAAAGTCCTCAGAGGTACAGGAATTAGGTACCTCGTCAATGTGGTGTTGAAGGGCTAGCTATCCTGAGTGTCTATATGGCGGAGGGTAAAAGCTGTACCACCTCACCCTCTGTTTATTTTTTGGATTATCTCCCTTTAAACGGAGTTATCATCCTTTGAATACCAAAGGAATGTAACCATTTTATAGACCTCATGATCTCAAGATTTCCCTTTTCATTTAGTGGCTCATTCTAAATTATAATTACGTCTATTGCCCATTGAAAACCCACTTGTACTGCTCATAGTTATCATTATTATATATCTTTAATTTGATCTCTCTTTCTTTTTTCACTCCATCTCTCTCACTTCTCATTTATATTCAAACTTTTGCCAAAATATGCCTCAATATTATTTTCAATTTCTTTCCTCAATGGTTGAACAAACAGACAACTATAAAAGAAATGTTCAATTAAATCAAGTTGTTTGCTGTGCGGACAATGGTTGTTACTTTTTATTCCTACCTTGTGGATAAATATAGATTTAGGGTAATTATTATTCATATTTTCCGGGAGTCTGGTTTCCTTAGTGCATTATGCAATCCATAGCCCACATCCAATTCTTTATATTGAAACTGATTTGGAATTTCCTTTCCCGGAGTGAAGCAGAGTGTGATGTTCCACATTCTTTGACCAAAGATGCGAAACCTTTTCTCCCTAGTTGTCCAGTATGAATGTTCATAAAAATAAGTTGTCTGCAGTACTCGACATTATTTTTAATCACTTTTCGAGGGATTACGATAAGGATTATGTTAAAGTCTAGCTGCACGTTGGGGCAATATTGATATTTAGCAATTAACTTTTCGTAATTCATTAACCTACTTTGGACGCATATATCTGTCACATCCAGAATGTTACGTTCTATTTATAAATTGTTGGATGCGGAGAACTTTTCCTTTAAAAGTTATATGTTTGTTGTTAAATATGGGATCATTAATTGTATTTGCATCACAAGTATTAGTGTCGAAATTATGTTGAACCCAGACCTCAACAATTTTTCTCCAGAATTTACTTTTTGTGAGGTTTAGACCTTTTAATTCAGCAAGTGGTATGTTTGATCAAAAGATTAATTCTCCATCAACTTTTTAGGAACGCCTTAGGTAAAATAGTCCAACGTTATTCCCTTGTAGTCAACAGTCTTTCAGCCCGTTGTAAAAAAGCGTAGTATGAATTTCTTTCATGTTAATCATTTGCTACCCTCCCTTACTGCATGATTTGTACATTACTTTGTGTCTAATCTTCTCAAAAGCTTTCGTATTAATTTGTGAATCTTTTTTCCCATATAAATCGAAAGAAGATTTTTTGGTTTAACGTTATCAAAATATTATCGGGATACCAATACTTTGTATGAGCTTAACAAACAAGCTAAACCCAAATATTTTAATTATATGTATTTTCCCCATCATGGATTGTACCAGAGAGCTAGTACTGTTTCTAAATTGTCCACTCTTTTGATCCAATTTAGTCCAACCATTTGTGCAGGCGTCGCCGAGTTAAAATAAATCCCTAAAATTTTACTGTTGTTTTGTAATTGCAATGGCCTGCAATTCCTGCTCATAGGCATCCCACTGTCTCCAAACCATTGCTTCACACTTTTGTTGATTAAGTTTGATTTATTTATAGTTTGATTTAACGAGAGCCTACATTGCGTCACCTCAATGTATAATGTAATATCTAATTTCTAAAACACTTTTAATATTTAATGATTTCGAAATGAGAAAGGGCATTGTGCAATCAGGGTGACGATTGGTAGCCTTAAATTTTTCGCTCGGAGTTTTATAAAACTCTTTTTATACCCAATACATTGTAACGAAATTCAGAAAATCTAGAATTATTCCATGATTAGAGAGTCGCAATAGTAATTATGTCTCATTGTTTCTTATGAAACAGAACCATTTAATTAAGCCGCAGTTATAAAGAAAACACAGTCGCAGGGTAGATAGGAAAACAGACAAAAGAGCATAGCAAGTAAGTCTTCTTTTGGGTAATATAATGACAATGTAAGTCCTTATTCTTGTTAGTTAACGGAACACAAACTAAGAAAGATAGGAACAAGCAAGGTGGATAGCCAGGAGAGACTAATTCATTCTTTTCTAAAACAAAACAAAACAAAACTGTTATTGGCGTATCGCTTCTATCTCAACGTGCTATTGAAAACCGTCATGGCGCTACTTAGATCCATTTATGCATGCACGGTTGTGTGTGTGTGCTGAACAAGAAAAGACTTCAGCACAGGTAAAAACACTTCACGTGGTTTGTAGATGTACAAAGTTTTTAGGCGAGTAAATAACGTATTATCTTGCCATTTCAATGTCAGGTTTCTTTGGGGGTTTTTTACTTGAGAAGTTGGTTTTTTTTTTGTTTGTTTGTTTGTTGCTTATTTTTTCAAGAAAGCTTCACCCTAAAAAAAAGTTTCTGCAAAACGAAACAAACATCATTAAACGTTATACTGGCGTCAGGACTAGATGCCTTGTGATTTCGAGACCTTGGCGAAAACGAAGACGATAGGTAAGTTAAACTGCACAGGTGCCAGATCATAGCTCCATTCTAGACTTACGGATATATTTTAGTGGATGATAATTAATAGTTATGTCACCTGTTTATTGTCGTATGCATCGCGAAGCTTGTAATTTAAATATCATTTTGGTTTTGTTTACTTAAATCATACTTTGCGACGCAAATCCAGCCTTACTTTCTTTCAATCGGAGTTTGGAAAACTCATCTTTTATCTCTTATACAATAAAGGGAATTTCACAACATCCAATCTTTTGAACGATAAGAAAATTAAAATAATTATTAGCTTTCTGCGACTGCTCCTCTCACAACAAAACCATTGGGATGAGTCGCTGATATAAAGATGCGTAATTACGCTTTAGACAGGAAATCAGACAAAAGGGTGTAACAAAACACTACTATGGTCTAGGTGTCATATAATGACAACGTTAGTTCTTAATGTGTATTATTGAGGTTAAAAAAAAAAAACAAATTAAAAAAAAAACAAGCCTTGGTATTGGTGTCTCAGTCGTATCTTGGCAGACTAAAGCTATTAATAACCCTGCGGTATAGGAATCTCAAGAACCGTCCGTCAGGGCTAACTTTTTTCTCGCTTCTTATACTCGGTTTGTTGCGGCACAGCAGAAGACTTGGTTGATTCTTCTATATAGGAACCTCTCAGAAAGGCAATCCCTAGTCTCTAAATCCTTACACAGTTTGTTAATGGGATGAATAGTACTGATTGGTTGTACATTGTACACTAACATGGGAAGTTATAATGAACACGTGATAAATAATACTCATCAGTTACACAAACCCATGGTTTTACAATGGTCGCGTGATAAATAAGTGTTTAGTAAAACACCAACCCGTGACTTTGCAATGATACACGTGATAAATAAGTGTTTAGTAAAACACCAACCCATGACTTTGCAATGATACTCTGATAAATAAGTAATTAGTAAAACACCAACCCATGACTTTGCAATGATACTCTGATAAATAAGTAATTAGTAAAACACCAACCCATGACTTTGTAATGATACTCTGATAAATAAGTGTTTAGTAAAACACCAACCCCTGACTTTGCAATGATCAGGTGATGAATGGCGTTAAACAATGAAAAAAAGACTAATACAATGATCAAGTGACAAATGGTTATGCGCACTAGGAACACTGAAACATGATGTGGTCATGAATCACATGATGAAGAGAACTTAGCAAAAGAAACACCAACACACGACTTTTAAAATTACCACATAATTATGAGGAAGACGTAATGGACAATAAGAAATTTCCAACAAATTACACCATAGTTGTGCTTCACCTATGGGAGGAGATGGGAATGCTAATCGTAATACAACATAATGCCACACATTGATTCTTCATAGAGTGCTATAGAAATACCTTTGTGAGTCATGTTGCTTGTCTTATTCTTTGTGTAGTCCTTTAAGACTGTGAAGAGTTCGATAAACCTTTTCACGATTCTCGATATTATTATTATTTCCAATCGATAATCATACTCACGGTCGCTTTCAAATCAATTAAAACATTGTTACCGCGTGAATGGTGAGATTTCAATACAAAGTACTTAGAATAATGCGGTTGTATAAAAAGCTTTCATTTTATTACATCTAAGCGAAATTCAGTAAAACAGATAGGGTCGTAAGTAGAACTGTTTTGTTACTTTACGACTCGTCTTCAGATATAAGAATAATAAGTTTACGACAAGGTGTACGCTACCATGATGTTGTACTTACGACTGCTAGACTCTGTCTATGATAACCTGACCTCATAATTTTGCCACAGTCTCTAACAGTCTGAAGGCAGTCGGTCTCTCTTTCATCGATCTCTCTCTCTCTCTCTCTCTCTCTCTCTCTCTCTCTCTCTCTCTCTCTCTCTCTCTCTCTCTCTCTCTCTCTCTCTCTCTCGTGCACTGAAAAAGTTCATTAGTTCCCACAGGGAAAAAGAGGATCCATTACCATCCCCGCCCTGAGGTCATCGCGACCCGGGAAGTTCCAGACTTGTCACAGACTACCGGCATCCTCTGATTGAAGTACTGAACTAACTGCCTGGTGTTGGCGGCGCACAGGTGAGTCCGCAACGGACCGTGAAGGTCGCGCTGACCCGGCAGGCGTTACACCTGAGTAGATCTCAGGTCCGTGAACCATCGGATTCCTCACGGAGAAAGTTGGGTGACTCATCTCATGGAAACATGTCCAGGGGTTTCGATCTCCACAGATTCAGGTTCTCGACCTGGCCTGACGAAGAATGAGTAACACCAGGATAAAGGTCACAGTGACATATTTTTCTTCTTCTTTCCCGTGGTGGGGACAAACGTAGGGCACCACTGGTGTCAGACAACTTCGCCAGTGACATAATTATGCACAATAAATAAACACTTTTTGCGCTATGGTTACAAATATAGTGTTTCACATATACAGTGAATAGTAAACTGACTTCATATACCACAGTGTTCATTACAAACCTTGGATATAGTGACACCATCGATTGCGCAGCACTTTACATACTGTGCAGTAGAGAGATGAATGATCATTATTTTTTCTATCTGTGGCAGATCATAGAAATAATAACAAAAAGGTGGTTTATAATGTGTTAAAGAAAATAAGAATTGGTACAAAAACAATGATAAAAGAGTTATTCTCGCTGTTATGGGTAAATACCACAAGACAGAGTTTTGCCGCTTACTTTGCTTACCACTGGAGCGCAGCTGTTTGTACAAATCTCCGTCTAGCACTTCTAAATAAGTTCTTGTTACCATTCACAGAATCAATGTCAGAAATCGGTTTCCTTTCATCCATTGTACAAAAAAGTTGACCGATTTTTATTTCGTGCATGTCGTAGATTTGTTTACACTGAATCAATTTATGAATAAAACAAATATTTTTTTAATTATTACAGTAACTGTTATTTACGCTCTTACCATCTTTTTTCATTTCAAAACGAACCAGTTTCTTGGAAAGCTTTTTTAAAATACGCATGTATATGCGGTGTTTGAAAGGTACATGTAATTTAAAAAAAGCAAAAAAATAATTGAATCTAAACACAATTTCCAGAGTCGTGGAGAACTTTTAGATCCCAAAGGCATATTTAGATTATAGCCATTTTTGTAGAATGCTCATAATTGTATTTTATGCCTATGGGAAACTGTAGCAATTCAAATTTCCATATCTAAAAATCCTCTGAAGACATTGCGTTTCTAATTATGGAGATGTATCTGTTTTGTTATTTTTATTTCTTTAATCGTGATAATGTGGTTTATTCGGATGCTTAAAATGATATTTATATTTCCTCCATCCCTCTCTCTCTCTCTCTCTCTCTCTCTCTCTCACACACACACACACACACTCGCTCTCTACCCTCTATCTTACCTCTCTCTCTTTCTTTCTCTCTCTCTCTTTCTCTCTCTCTCCACTCTCTCTTTCTCCCTCTCTCCTCTCTTTCTCTCTCTTTCACTTCTCTCTCTTTCTCTCTCTCTCTCTCAATCTCTCTCTCTCTCTCTCTCTCTCTCTCTCTCTCTCTCTCTCTCTCACACACACACACACACACTCGCTCTCTACCCTCTATCTTACCTCTCTCTCTTTCTTTCTCTCTCTCAACTCTCTCTTTCTCCCTCTCACCTCTCTTTCTCTCTCTCTCTCTCTCACTTCTCTCTCTTTCTCTCTCTCTCACTTCGCTCTCTACCCTCATCTCACCTCTCTCTCTCTTTCTAGCTCTCAACTCTCTCTCTTTCGCTCTCTCTCTATCCTCTCTCTCTACTCTCACTTCTCTCTCTCTCTCTCTCTCTTTTCTTTCTCCCTAGTCTCTGTATTTTTTAACTCTGCTCATACTTGTTTCTTGTCATTCATAATATTCTGGCCCATGATATGTTCTGAGAAATGGAAGTATTTCGCCTCTGTTCACCTTGAAGGCCTGAGAGGTCCCCAGACGCCGTAGACACGTCGCTCAAAGATCGTGGGGTCATGCGGCCTTGAGAGACTGTAGGCTTCGGTATGAAGCAGTGGGGATCTCTTCGGGAGTGGATAATGTTAGCTTTATATCCGTATTTGTACAAGGTTATCGAGTGTTTTTAACAACA
Organism: Elysia chlorotica; assembly: GCA_003991915.1. Lineage (NCBI taxonomy): Eukaryota > Metazoa > Mollusca > Gastropoda > Plakobranchidae > Elysia > Elysia chlorotica. The sequence continues at coordinate 110,867 of RQTK01000731.1, forward strand.
AAATATAAGACTCCACACAGCAACTTTGGAGATGAGACTGGTGGCAAGAAGGAGCGAGTAGATTTTAATCAGAGGGTTGCAGGTTTGATCCCCTATCGGCAACCTTGTTCCCCACTACTTAGTTCGGTGCCACTATAATGTAAGCGACCACTCCTGGCTATCTCAGTCTACGGCTCCGTCACCGTGTAGAGATTTCCTTGCCGGTCTTGTAGGGAGGCACTTCGCCAGTAAATTTATTAAAAAAAAAAACCCTAAGTAAAATAAACACACACATTTTCATGTTTTAAGCAGGTATAAGATAATTAATCTACAAAGCAGTGTGGAAAAAAAAAGAATTACAAGGATAGAAAGCTCTGTCAAGACTATTAACGTATTCGTCTTGTGTTCAGAAGATCACCAACAAAATATACACAGTATGCTGTGGACACAAATTTAATAATAATATTATCTATTCGTTTTATGCCCTTTGGTGATTCGAAAACCCCTATACGTAGGCATGGGTAACATCTGGGAATCGAACCCGGAACCCTTAGTACATCTACCTGAAGCACTATTAACTGAACAATACGCCCCCAGTCTGAAGTGGACCCGAGACAAGCTCATTAGAAAGGATGACTAAGTATGACACAGTGAAAGTGGAGAAAGAAATAGGTGACTCACATCACACCCAGAGCAAGGTCACCATAACCTTAAGACAACAGCTCTGTCAGTCACCCGTGAGCAAGCCCTCTCGAACTCACGTCTCTTTATCGAGCAGACAAGTACTTTAACCGCGCGGCCACCGACCCATCGCTTTTAGACTCGCGCGCGCGTGTGTGTGTTTGAGTGTGTGTTTTTGTTGTTGTTTTGTTTTGTTTTTGGTTTTGGTTTTGGTTTGTTGTTGTTGTATTGTTTTTGGAGGGGGGGGGGTGTCGGGGGTACGTTATTTCAACCTGATGAGGTCCTTTGTAATTGGCTCCCAGCTCACTAGAGTGTGTGTGTATCGGATCGTTGAGTAATGGGTATTGATAAATTACTAGACTTTGGATAGAGACACGCTTGTTTTTGTTTTTGTTTTTTGTTTTGTTTTTTTGGAGGGGGGGAGGAACAATGGAGATGCAGAGAACAAGAGAGGGGTAGATTGAAAGTATGGGGTGGAGACAGAGACAGACACCACAGACTCAGAGGGGGTAGAGAGGAGATGAACAGACAGTGGGGCAAAAGAGGTTTTGGTTTTGGTTTGTTGTTGTTGTATTGTTTTTGGAGGGGGGGGGGTGTCGGGGGTACGTTATTTCAACCTGATGAGGTCCTTTGTAATTGCCTCCCAGCTCACTAGAGTGTGTGTGTATCGGATCGTTGAGTAATGGGTATTGATAAATTACTAGACTTTGGATAGAGACACGCTTGTTTTTGTTTTTGTTTTTTGTTTTGTTTTTTTGGAGGGGGGGAGGAACAATGGAGATGCAGAGAACAAGAGAGGGGTAGATTGAAAGTATGGGGTGGAGACAGAGACAGACACCACAGACTCAGAGGGGGTAGAGAGGAGATGAACAGACAGTGGGGCAAAAGGCTTGATACATCTATATATGGAAAGATAAAGAGGAAGAGAGGGAGAAGAGAGATAAGAGAGAGAGAGAGAGAAAAGAGAAAGAGAGAGAGAGAGAGAGAGAGAGAGAGAGAGAGAGAGAGAGGGACAGAGAGAGAGATAGACATTGATTGGGTGAGTGAGAAAGAGACAACCAAGAAAAATAAGATCGCCATCTACAATTATATTGGGAAAAGGGGGCAATGTGCATAGATTAAAAAGTCTACTTTGGAACGGGTTTTTTTATATCACAACCACGGGACTCATTTTTTCCCTTTCTAAGTTATGATGAAATATCATCGCCATGGCTTTTTTCTTGAATTACTCATCTTCGATAAGATATAACTTGTTAAGACACAAATCACAGTATATAATTATATGACTCTGGTCATGTCAAATGACGTTAGATGGAATTGGTGATACCGTGACACACACTGTGAAACTCTCACACCAATGACATCATCACCATGTCAACTGCATGTCGGTAAAAATAAAGTTTAATTTTGAACAAAGCTGGCAAACTCATAAAATTTTTTAGCTTCCTTTAATGTCTAATTTCTATTACTGGCATGCCCAGTTTTAGCAGCCCAGATAATCATAATGAAGGATCATTGTCCTCTCACTTTGACAATAGTTTTTTTTTTTGACCCCACAGACATGAGACTGTGGACCAATCAGATAGCGAATAGTCTCGCCGAACCAGATCAAAGGTAATATTAATGGAGTTAAATCTTTGCCCAATCTCCACAGGTTTTTGTTTTTGTAAACATCAAAGGCTGGCTAAAGAGACCGCCTTCATCCCACCTTCTCCTCTCCCCACCTTCTCCTCTCCCCACCTTCTCCTCTCCCCACCTTCTCCTCTCCCCACCTTCTCCTCGCCTCACCTTCTCCTCGCGCCTAGTCATAGTGTCACGTGATTAATCTGAGTAGTCTGTCCCTGGGCCTGGTCGAGTGCTCACCGCCGCCAGCCTTATAGTCTGTCCCTGGGCCTGGTCGGGTGCTCACCGCCAGCCTTTGATGTTTATCTGCGGACTGATCAGGGTGCCACTCACACGCCCATTCGCGCTGTGAGCAGCTTCCGGGAAAATCCGATGGTTGAAACTTGAACTGTCGGGCAAGAGGTGAACAAAACAACAACTACGTGTACTTTCCTTTTTGTTTTGTTACTGTTGTTGTCATTGTTACTGGTTTTATTGTTGTAATTGTTGTTGTTGTTTTTTATATTGCTGTTGTTGTATTTGTTGTTGTTGTTGTTGTTGTTGTTTCAGGATAGAAGCTCTGTCCTTGTTTAACGCATGTTAGATTTCCTTGGAGCATCCTAAATATCGACTGGTCCCTACACCTTTAAAGTTTGACAATGCCACCATACAGAGGCAAAGATAGATAGAATTAGAGAGATAGAGAGAGTGGGATGGAGAGGGGGAGAGACAGGGAGAAAGAGAAAGAGAGAGAGATAGGGAAAGATAGAAAGATATATAGATAGAGAAAGATAGAAAGATATATAGATAGGGAAAGTAAGAAAGATATACACAAAGATACAGGAGATAGATTTTTATATATATATATATATATATATATATATATATATATATAGCCTGTCAATAATTTCTCTAAAACTGTGATAAAGTATGCCACTAAATTCTCAGAGAGAGAGAGAGAGAGAGAGAGAGAGAGAGAGAGAGAGAGAGAAGAGAGATACGAGAACTTTTTTATCGGCTAGTCACATTAAGATGATTGCATCGACTCGGGGGTCGAACCAAAAACCTTCCGATTCCAAGCCCTGCGTTTAATCCTATGAGCCACATCACAAATCCTATTTTTTGTTTGATTGTTTGTTTAATCTTTTATTACGAGCACAGTGCTTTAGCATTAACATATAAAACCTATCATATAAAATATGTATCACCCTCGCTGTCCTCCTTCCCTCGTTTTTTTCTGGGACAACTTTTTGTTAAAATCATAATACTTTATTTAGAATCAGAGTTATCTTTATTGTAAAACGAATGAGTGGGTAAAGAAGTGCTGGCAACAGCCAAACCACACGGGTAAAAACTTGGATAAAGACATTCTGGAGCCCCACACATCATGATGATGAGGGTCGCCGATCCGTGAACCAGAAAGTCGGTTTCTCCAAGAAACTCTCTTCTGGGGGACTCGTTCTTCCAGCCTTTGTTGTTTACAGATCACATAGTGGCTGGACGAACTACAAAATGTTTGTTGATTGTATGGCGGTTTGTTTTTTTAGCGGTCATCGCCAGCGACTCGGCTAGTGTTTATCCGGAACACATCTTTGCATAGCAAGGGTAAATGTGATCTATTTCGTTTAAATTATTATTGTAGTTATTGTATTGCGGGGCGCGATGACCCTGGGGTAGAACATCGACTTCCGACGCAAAAGATCCGTGGTTCGAGCCCTGGCTCCCTACTGGTTGGGTCGATGTCAGTTTAATGTGACCGACTGAGACAGGAGTCATGGTATCCTTAGTCCTGCCTCGTGTGTGACAGCATATAAAATTGCCAGACGTCAGTCTTGGAGCTCGTCCACAATATAGTCTATATAGTGCTGCTGTTGGACGTTAAACTAACTCAACTTCAACTATTCCACCCTACTAGTCTGCTAGCCCAACGCTGTATATTGTATTAGCTGCAACTAATACTTTGATGAAATCGCTTACTTTGAATCTAACTCTAAGTTCGAAAACGTGTGTTTATATCGGTGACGTTGACTGATATTTCAAGCCCACTCCTCCTCAGGTTGATCCGTCTGGCATATTCATCAGGTTGAGCGGTGTGTACCAATCCCCGATTGTTGACCTAGTGCTCTGTGACATAGTGACCTATTTGATCCGACCAGACACCGTGAGAGTTGTTAACATGCCGGAGTCAGACCAGCCCTGGTGTTGATTGATTGGTCAGCGGCCGCTCTTAACAACAGCCCAGCAGAACTGGATCCCCCAGCAGTTGGTCATATCTCGGTGTGAGTGATGCATATCGATGATGCGAGACAGTCGGTGTTTCCAATCTCGATATTGGCTGGGGGAGCATCGCTCTGGCTTTGTTTGTCTTGACCTTCCATCATGGAACTCGCAGCCCTGTGTGACAGTTGGAGAGATGGCCAGCCACGCATCCATCAAGGTTCGCAGCTCGAAGACTGGCAGGATAGCTCTGGGCGGAGATTGTGAGGGCAGGGCTTTCACGTGATTACCTGTAGAGTCTCTGGGATCCTCGTCCCCACAATGTGCCGAACAAAAAAGGCTGAGATGTTCGGCATTATGAGATCACCAAGAGTTACAGATCCTGGTTAGATCTAAGTTAGCTCCTCAAGCAAAGGGGGGTTAGCAATGCTAAACTCTGAGGCTAGTTCACTCCCCCCATCGCCCTTCTTTTTTCCCTAATATTTTAGGCGACTTTCATAAGTCCCTTGGTTTGGGTATCTGGTCATTGCTTTTTATAATTATTTTCTTTTATTACTTTAGCAATTTAATTCAACCTTTTGAATTAGAATGTTTTTTTCTTTGCTTATTGTTTTCACTGACAATCATTTTTCTAAGCCATGATGTCGTTATAGACAGTAAAAACTGTTGAAAGGAGAAAAACTGCAGATAGAAAGACAATTATAAGAATACAAAATCACACACAAACAGAGAAGGAGAGACAGACAGTGACGTATACAAACACAGAAACTCACATACACAGACACAGACAGGTAGAGAATAAGACAAAGATACAAGAAAGTTATTGAAATGTTTATCAGAATATATCTGAAAATTTCTTTGAAATATTTTAAATATTAGTTTGGAATTGATTACAACGAACAACAATGGCATTGACTTAAAATGAAAATACAACGCTACAAATCACTTCTATTTTGAATTATTTTGTTTAGTTGCCATGGTTCTTTTGTTTGTTGTATTTTCTTTTAATGTTCTGGTATCTTAGTCTGATTATCAACCATACAGATATTCCTTACATGTGGTTTGTGCTCTTCTCGTCTGTTATTCACATTGTCCTAGATACGAGGCATTGAGCAATCCACACATGGGATAAAATTATTTGTCATTAAACAAGCGCATTTCGAGATAACTATGGTATTAAACTTCACAATATGATTTTTGTTTGCTCTAAGCTAAAGAAAACAACAACGACAACAGCAACAACAACAAATAAAAAACAACTGTACTTTTGTTTTTCCTGTCTTATGAAACGTCTCGTTTCTTTCAGGATAAGTTTATTTTAAAAATAACGAATTTTGAAATGGTTATAAATGAGAACTAGGCAGTTTCTATGACAGTGACTCATGACGCCGCTGCATTCTGTATTGTTTTGCAATGAATATTTTAGTTTGCGAAGAATTCTAAAAAAAAGATGGCGTATGAGGGAGTGAGGGGCATTAACAGGGAGATAAAGAGATAGACAGGCACACATGGATTGGGAGGGTTGAAGAAATAGACAAGAAGAAATGATAGAGAGAGCCCAACGAGAATAAAAGAGAGAGAGTGTGTGTGAGAGAGAGAGAGAGAGAGAGATAAAGTAAGAGAGAGTGGGATATTGAAAGATACTTTTATTGAGAGTTAAGAAGGGTTAAATGGGGTGGGTGGGAGAGAGAGAGAGAGAGAGAGAGAGAGAGAAAGAGAGAGAGAGAGATAGAGAGAGAGTGTAAGAGAGAGAGAGAGAGAGAGAGAGAGAGAGAGAGAGAAAGAGAGAGAGACAGACAGAGAGACAGAGAGACAGATGTGCGGGCAGTTATCAGCTGTGCCTGAGTGAAGTAATCTATGTCACATGAAGCGCCTGTCTTGAACTGTCTTGAAGACAACCTCTGATCGATACACGAGGCAAATTACTCCAGCAATTGGCCAGAATTGCTAAGCACTGTAATAACGCTTTTTTTACTCTCTCAAATTGAGCAAGCTGAATATAAAGAACAGAGAGAGAGGGAAGAAAAAAGAGAGAGAGATGGAGGGAGAGAGACATAAAGAACGAGAAAATGATTTACAATTGATAGGTGGTTAGAAATATTGATAGATAAGTCTAGACAGGGAGATAAATATTAGATAGATAGATAGATAGATAGATAGATAGATAGATAGATAGATAGATAGATAGATAGATAGATAGATAGATAGATAGATAGATGGATAGAGAGACGAGATAACTAAGGTATTAAACTTCACAATATGATTTTTGTTTGCTCTAAGCTAAAGAAAACAACAACGACAACATCAACAACAACAAATAAAAAACAACTGTAGTTTTGTTTTTCCTTTCTTATGAAACGTCTCGTTTCTTTCAGGATAAGTTTATTTTAAAAATACCGAATTTTGAAATGGTTATAAATGAGAACTAGGCAGTTTCTATGACAGTGACTCATGACGCCGCTGCATTTTTTGTATTGTTTTGCAATGAATATTTTAGTTTGCGAAGAATTCTAAAAAAAAGATGGCGTATGAGGGAGTGAGGGGCATTAACAGGGAGATAAAGAGATAGACAGGCACACATGGATTGGGAGGGTTGAAGAAATAGACAAGAAGAAATGATAGAGAGAGCCCAACGAGAATAAAAGAGAGAGAGAGAGAGAGAGAGAGAGAGAGAGAGAGAGAGAGAGAGAGAGAGAGAAAGAGAGAGATTGAGAGAGAGAGAGAGAGAGAGAGAGAGAGAGAGAGAGAGAGAGAGAGAGACAGAGACAGAGATGTGCGGCAGTCATCAACTGTGCCTGGATGAAGTAATGTATGTCACATGAAGCGCCTGTCTTGAACTGTCTTGAAGACAACCTCTGATCGATACGCGAGGCAAATTACTCCAGCAATTGGCCAGAATTGCTAAGCACTGTAATAACGCTTTTTTTACTCTCTCAAATTGAGCAAGCTGAATGTAAAGAATAGAGAGAGAGAGGGAAGAAAAGAGAGAGAGAGAGATGGAGGGAGAGAGACATAAAGAACGAGAAAATTATTTACAATTGATAGGTGGTTAGAAATATTGATAGATAAGTCTAGATAGGGAGATAAATATTAGATAGATAGATAGATAGATAGATATATAGATAGTCTAGATAGGGAGATAAATATTAGATAGATAGATAGATAGATAGATAGATAGATAGATAGATAGATAGATAGATAGATAGATAGATAGATAGATAGAGAGAGAGAGAGGAAGGAATAGATAGATAGATAGATAGATAGATAGATAGATAGATAGATAGATAGATAGATAGATAGATAGATAGATAGATAGATAGATAGATAGATAGATAGATAGATAGATAGATAGAAAGATAGATAGATAGAGAGAGAGAGAGGAAGGAAGAGATAGACGATAGATAGGTAGATTGATGGATAGATGAATAGATAGATGAATAGATATATAGACAGACAGTCAGAGAGATATACCAATAGATGATATATACAGATACATAGACTGAGAATTTATTAGATAAATGGACACCTAAACGTACACATCTAGACAGTTGAAAAAGTGGTGCGCAAAACATTTTCTAACTCAAAAACAATTATTTTTGTTTTGCGTTTGTTTAAATAATTATTTTAATTGCAACATTTGAAAGTCGTTTGGGAAAAAATGAATGGTTTGGTCTGTGTCAGTTTAATGTGACCGATTGAAGCAGGAGTCATGGTAACCCCGCCTTATCTCGTGTGTGGCAGAACATAAAATTGTCAGACGTCAGTCTTGGGGCAAGTCCACAATATAGTCTATAATATGGTGCTGACGTTGAACGTTAAAAGCAACTCAACTCTTTTAGAAAAAGCCAACTGTGTTTTGATCTGCTGTTCATTTGTTGTTGTTTATTTTTTTTAAAGAAGAAGACTGAGCTAAAGTGAGCTTTTCATCCTGAAGGGGAAATTGGAGGTCAGAGGTCACATGGGCGGGAGCGCGAAGATATCTTAGGGGTTAACTACTTGACCGATCCTAATGACCCTCTCCTTTAGGCATCTTTGGCGTCTCTCTCTCTCTCTCTCTGTCTCTCTCTCTCTCTCTCTCTCTCTCTCTCTCTCTCTGTCTCTCTATCCCTCTCTCATTCTCTTTCGTTCCTTTTGATTGGCTGGCATGCTGTTCCGGTCTGCGGCCGGGAGTCAGAGAGACGTTGGGCCCGCCTCATGTATGATGTAGCGCACTTTGTGTGGGCCCGCCTCATGTATGATGTAGCGGGCTTTGTGTGGGCCCGCCTCATGTATGATGTAGCGGGCTTTGTGTGGGCCCGCCTCATGTATGATGTAGCGGGCTTTGTGTGGGCCTGCCTCATGTATGATCCAGCGGACTTTGCGTAACAGGCTCCGTCGCAGACAGATCTTGTGTATCTCATTCCATTAAAGTTCATTATGTGATTGAAAGCATTACATAGAATAAAACGGAAAAGGGTATGTGTGTGTGTGAGGGCGGGGGGGGGGGGGGGTAGTTGGCCTTTGTGGCAGAGCATTGGTTTTCATTTTAGAAGGTTTGATCCCACGATCTGGGACCAGAGAATTACAAACTTGGACATCAATTAAACATACTTATTCAGCCTGTCCGAATTTATTTTACATTGCCACATAATAGGCCGGGGTGGGTTATAGACTATAGTGTGACTAAGTTTACAGCATGCATTCGGGCTTTTGTCTACTACAGATTGTACCTGTATATTATTTTTAATCATAGGTGTAAAGGTAATACATGTATACAATTCCAAAGTTTCAGACTCCATGCGTCTGTGAGCTGGTGTCACACACAGTCCTTGACTCCTTATTGTTAGTTTATATCCAATTCCTGACTTTAGCAAAAAGTAAACAAACCCATGAGGCTATTAATGATAACATCAAACTATGAACTATCGTGGCAAGGCCAAAATGGTGTCAAGTTTACCACAGAAGTGGCAGGAGACAGTGTGTTTTGTGTAGACTGACAGACCATGATGTCCGCCGAACAGCGGAGAGGCTGCTGAGAATTCTGTCTTAGTCGAGGACATCATAGCAACAACTGATTTAATCAGTGAAGAACAGTAGGAATCGAACTCGGAACCACTAAAGTAGACGTCGAGCGCTCTAGCGACTGAGCCTTCGCCCGTCGACAACAATTTGTAACAAAGAACGTTACCAGTAGTGGAGATTACGTTTAGATAGTCCCGGGTACAAATTAATACGATCTTTACAGGGGATTACTAATGCTGAAAGCTACTACACTTCATATAGAGGATGGACCAAGCTCTAATATCTTACGATATCAAATTTTGTTTTAAAAAAAAGAAAAAAAAATTTAAAAGAACAGCAGGAAAAAAAGAAATGAATAGCGTAAGAGCACGGATTTCTTAGCGTGCATTCATGAGTTTGATGTCGGAAAAGACAGATAGAGTTATTTTGTATGTTTGTGTCTTGTCCATGTAATCTGGGAGGGGAGATAAGAAGAACAATCGTGGTTTATCGCTCAGTGGTGATAAGAAGGAAAGGGAGAGAATGATGACAAAGAGAAAGAACAGAGAGAGAGAGAGAGAGAGAGAGAGAGAGAGAGAGAGAGAGAAAGAGAGAGAGAGAGAGAGACACTCTTTAAGATAAGTGTAGCGTGAAACGGTGCTCAAAAGAAGGTCGGGAAGAACAAGTAAAAGATATTTGGGAAAGAGCGTGAAAGTGCGCGAGGGTTCTTTGGAATATTCAGGATAGGGTCAACGCCCAAGGAACCCCCACAAACAGGCGCATTGCCTAGACCTGGAGTAAAAATGAGGATAAAAAAAAGTGTAAGGCATGAGCTAACGCAATTTGCGCTAAACTGAAAGATGACTTAAAGAGAGAAGCGCTGCTGTTATGAGTGTTATCAATCCTGAATCGCGGGGCCTTTGGGATGAACGGGACGATGGAGAATCACATCTTTGGGAGTAATGTGCGAAGCCGCCTGATAAATCAAGGGGATGGATTAGACAGGAACTGGAAGCAAATAGCCTCGGGTTTGCCTAAGTAGTGAGGGAGAGAGTGAGAGAGAGAGAGGGAGGGAGATAGAGTGTGAGAGAGAGGGAAAGTGAGAGAGATATAGGGAGATAGAGTGAGAGATATAGGGAGATAGAGTGAGAGAGAGAGAGGGAGTGAGAGAGGGACATAGTGTGAGGGAGTGGGGGTGAGAGAGGGAGAGAGAAGGAAAGAAAGGAAAGAGACAGATGGGGGAGGGAGAGAGGTAGGGAAAACGCAAAAAGAAAGAACGGGGAAAAGTTGTAGATAGAGAGAACATGAAGCGAGATAGAGAGATAAAAGAGAAAGTTAATCCCTGATATGTTTGCATGCACAGAGCAACTCAATGAGTTATTGTCCAAAGGTTGTTGTTTTTTTTATTCAAAAAGAGTTATTCACACGTTTACAATTTATCATATTTCTTTTTATCTCTCGCTATTTGGAGGTGGCTGAAGTTAAAACACAACTTGTTTTTATTTTTAAAGGGTTTTCAGAAATTCTAGTTACACCAGGGAATTTAACGTGCCTTTTAAAAAAAAATCTTTTTTTAATTTTTTAAAATTTCTTTCTTCATTTTGTTTACTCAGAGGGATATCGTCGTAGTGTGTGTGGGTGTATATTTAATCGAGCAACAATCTTTGTGAAAAACATAAACATGATGATTCAATTTGTAGGACTCCTCGCAAAAGTCAAGTTTGTTTATATCAAGTCTGGCTAGTTTATCACCATAGTTATTTTTCTGATAATAGAAAATGGAAAAAGCGATTTATTTCTTTTTTTTTTTTAATGTTAACAATATTAAAACGTTTCTTTTTAGAGATATTCAGTGGGGTTTTTTATTGCATGTTTATCAGAAATTTATTTACAAACATGTTGGGTTTGAATACACGTAGGAGCAACGCTGTTCGTTTTATTTTATATTTTTCAGACAGTTATGTAGTGCTTAAAATATAGGTCGCATTTATCGTAAGTTGAGTAAGAGAATAGAAGAAAACAAAACAAAAGGAAAACTGACAACTGAGACTGAAGTACGTATCTGGGAGGCAATGAGGCAGGAATAGTATATTTTTACGTAAATGGATAGAAAGACAGGATTGATAAACAGATAGACAGACAGAGACAAAGATATTTATTGTGTATTCTTGAAAATCACGTAAATATGTACTCCTTCAGCTGACTATTACAGACCATTTGTTGTTCCCCAGGGCAGGGGGGTGATGCGGTGTGTGTGTGTGTTTGTGTATATATATATATATTTATATATTAATAAAGGGGTGGAGAGAGAGAAAGAAAGAGGCAGAGAGCGAGAGAGAGATAGAGAGAGATAGATAGATAGATAGAGAGAGAGAGAGAGAGAGAGAGAGAGAGAGAGAGAGAGAGAGAACAAAAGTGATAAAAAGATAGTCTAGATGAGTTCGCAGACACGTTCGTGTTTGTTTGTTACGATATTCGCTGTCTTTATTTTGTTATTTTTTGTTTTTGCTTTTTTCTTGTTTGTTTTGTTGTTATTGTTTTTTGGTTAGAGTTGGAGGTGCACACAATAAAAAAAAAATATATCCAGAAAAGACTCTTGCCAAAGGGTCTAGTTAAACGTGTACATGTTGATGTGCCTGCCTTTACGATTTGAACCCACATGCTGCCAGTCTAGCACCATACGTACGATCAGAAGGATGCTGCCACCACACGACAAACACGCTACCAGAAATATTTTCCTTTGAACTTGTTTACAATGAACATTATTATTATTATTATTATTATTATTATTATGATTATGATTATTATTATTATT
>RQTK01000731.1:123337-160220 GCA_003991915.1 Elysia chlorotica
TTTATAATATTCATTTCTTTGTAAATCTTGTATCAGGTTTGTGGATGCATGGTAATACACCAATTTCAGCATGTCTTGTTTTTGTTTTTTTAATCCCCTTTAGGATAAATCACCTGATAAATCGTTCTGAATGTTACACTCTTTTTGCTATCATTTTATGCTTGTAAATTTAAAGCAAGATAACTTATCCAAAGCCAATAACGCATGATTCAGGGAAATGTTTTCTTTACGGGAATTTAGCAGACAACTATGGAAGATCAAAGCGGTAATCTTATTCTAAACCGTACATTTCTCTGTTCTCGGGGCGTCCACATGGTATTCATTTGGAGAGAGTTTTGATGCTACCTTTTAAATAGCAACATAATTATATGCTGTGTTGCTGACTTTTACAATTAAATATTTCTTTGTTGTTGGATAAACTTTAATTTCAAAATTAAACTTCGGCTCTTTTGCTATTGGCTACAAGAAAATAAATTAGTAAAATAAATAAACGCAACAAATAACTATAATGTAGACGTCAGCTCTATAGTTTCCTGAGTTTCGATAGACACGTACCGTCCTTTTTATTCTAACAAAATGGAGACCGTAGTTTTTGTTTTTCGAAACTCTAACTGTAATGACATAACGATGTCGAATGAGATTGATAATATAGATAAAGATGACAGGAAATGTTATAGGGTTTATGAAATAGCACAGAATTGTTTGAATTTCTTTTTTTAAGATATTAAGCAAAAACAATTTTTTTTTCGTAAGTCTATGAGTCAATAAGTGAATTCTTTTATGTAAAAATAAATAAACAAATAAACCAAACAACTAAGACAGATAATAAATAAACAAAAAGTGCGTAATGCAAAACACGCTAATGGCTAAGATAAAGCATAACTAAAAAACAACAACAACAACAACAACAACAACAACAACAACAACAGCATCAACAACGCTTACAACAACTCCAACAACAACAGAAAAACATCAACAATTACAACACCAACAACGTCAACAACAACATCAACATAAAGACAAAGACAAAGTATCAGAAACAGACCCCTCCCACGCACACACACACACACACATAGATATCCCCTACACATTGAGAGAGATAGATAGAGAGAGAGAGAGAGGGAGAGAGAGAGGGAGAGAGAGAAAGCGAGAGATAGAGAGAGATGAGAAAATAATAAGGGAGACAGAGACAGAGAGATAAGGGTAGCAGGGACAGATAACAGAAAAAATGATCGAAATTCGAGTAGAGACAAAAGTCTGCCCGGCTGGCTGGCTATGGAAATGATGATAACAATCTCTGGAAAGGGGGGAGGAAGCGGAAGTGGTTTGTTCAAATTACTGCATGCGTGTAATTGATCAAGCTTGTACTTTGCAGCAGACCACAGGAGGGGTCCCGGGGCCGATGCCTGATAACTCACTACGCTTTACTGATAAACACTAAACACTAGGCAGATAAACAGATAAACACTAAACAGATGAACACATAAACAGATAAACAGTAAACAGTAAACAGACAGCCACCGATGCACCATGTAGCATGTCTCTACAGGCCATTGTTCTGACGCAAGGGGCGGCTGACAGCCAGTAGTAATAGCCAGATACATGTATACACTATACAAGACTGTCTGGACCCATCCTCTATCGTGTCTGACTGTCATTAGATTTAACAGATAGATCTAGACCAAGTCAAGTCTGCCAAGTTATACACAGGTTAGATGTGACCAGCGCCAGCCTCTTTGTTTCGTACTGAGTAAAATGATATCTTAGGCTTGAGCTCTCTCTTCAGGAGCTGAACTTGCTCACAAGTCAGAAGTTAAAGAAAGTGTGATAGATCTACTTTAAAAATAAATGTGAACTAGATGACATTTGCCTTAAAAACATAAAAACATAACCCTATCACACTAGCGGCAGAACACTCCCAGTATGATGACTTTTGTATTCTTCATAACCACGAAGTATGAAGAAACAAAATGTCATTATAAAACACGTAATTATGTACTCTTCCAGCCGACTATTATAGACCATTGTTGTTCCCCAGGGGGCTGCAGATATGGGTGAGTCTGGGCACATACTCTTCGCTGCCCGACTGTTGTAAGATTTACAAGATAGATCTAGATAAGTTATTAGTCAAGTCTGAGATGCCAGCCCCTGTCTTTGTTTGTTACTGCAGATAATGAATCCTAGCACCTCACGAGCTTAGTTATATCTTACTAAGAAGTTAAAATTGCGAGAAAGCAACGTTTTGTTGTTGTTTTTGTTGATAAACACCAAATAGTTTCTGGCCTTTCAATATTATATACATTGAAACAAACTAATAATACCCATTTCTGTCTCGCTTATAGCAGTGCATTTATAGTATCTTTTAATGGTTTTTTAAAGGTTTTTTTTAGTGTTAGAAATACAAAGTCCCATACATTTCTCTATATCTATCATGGACTAATAATTCTAGAACCAAGCAGCGACAGGTGCGTCATGGATATGCTTGAGTCATCACGAAGCTTCCTTCTCTAGCATCAGCTGCAGCCTTCTCTTTGTTCTAACACTCATTGTGTCGTAGACTGGGAGATAAGATTAAGTTCGGGTTTTCCAAAGCTACGAAAATTTTCAAAGAAATCTGGATCGCCTGTTGTCTTTCATAAAAAAAAGCTTGACAACAGTTAGAAATTCTAGACTTTGCTAGTTGTATCTTTTCTTACCTTTCGAATACAAAACATAAAAAAAAAACAATCTCTGTTGCATCAGGTTTGAATGTATTGCCCTAGTTCCATACTTCTAATGGGAAAGTTTAGTTGGTTTTTTTATGTCTTCTACAATTACCTAACGCCTGATAAGACCTCCTTCCGTTTCAAAATTTCTGAGGATTTTATTTGTGCAGCCTTCTTTCATTCCGGATGCCTTACCGCACAAAGAACTTTCAAGTCTTTATCTCCCTGTCAAGAAAACAGTCAAACAGCCCGCTTAACTCAAGGCGTAATCTGTGGAGCGGGAGTGCCCAGTTGGTAGAGAGCGAGATTTGTACATAGAAAGATCCAGGGTTCGAATCTCGATCTGACTGTCCTTCTCTCGGTTTTTCAAACCTTGTGGGCTCTTTAAACAGTAAGACACTAAAAGAAAAGAAAACAAAAAACAACCAGCCTCTCTTTAGTTCTATGTCTAAAAATCAGATGGAAGTATCTTGGCATTTCATACATTGTATCCTTTCTACGCTAGATGTGTATTGTAGATCAGGATGTCCGTGACGGTATATATCTTTACTAAAAACTAATTACTTCGGTTCATCGGCAGGGCCTGTATTGGGTTTATCCACCTGGGCCCTATAATCATGGTTCATTGTGGTCATCAAGATGTGTCGCCCACGACCTGCCTAATGTCACTCTAAGCCTGAGACAAGCCTGGCGTTAGAGCAGCTCATGATTTGCCCAGTAACTGTCTCTCAATGGCCCGTTCTTCTCAGTTTGAATTCTTGGACAATCACCTCTGCTCCAGTAAATTGAAGGTCTCTCCGAGGTTATCGTCTCCCAGGTTCTGAAGGCAGAGAATCACGGCAGAAAGAGTTAGTCCGTTAGACGGTCACATTATGCTGATTCCCAACAGGCTGGGAGACTTAGTCCGTTAGCCGGTCACATTATGCTGATTCCCAAAAGGAAGAGTTAGTCCGTTAGACGGTCACATTATGCTGATTCCCAACAGGAAGACTTAGTCCGTTAGACGGTCACATTATGCTGATTCCCAACAGGCTGGGAGACTTAGTCCGTTAGACGGTCACATTATGCTGATTCCCAACAGGGGGACTTAGTCCATTAGCCGGTCACATTATGCTGATTCCCAACAGGGGGACTTAGTCCGTTAGACGGTCACATTATGCTGATTCCCAACAGGGGGACTTAGTCCGTTAGACGGTCACATTATGCTGATTCCCAACAGGAAGAGTTAGTCCGTTAGACGGTCACATTATGCTGATTCCCAACAGGAAGAGTTAGTCTGTTAGACGGTCACATTATGCTGATTCCCAACAGGGGGAGTTAGCCAGTTAGCCGGTCACATTATGCTGATTCCCAACAGGGGGAGTTAGTCCGTTAGACGGTCACATTATGCTGATTCCCAACAGGGGGACTTAGTCCATTAGACGGTCACATTATGCTGATTCCCAACAGGCTAGAAGACTTAGTCCGTTAGACGGTCACATTATGCTGATTCCCAACAGGGGGACTTAGCCCGTTAGACGGTCACATTATGCTGATTCCCAACAGGGGACTTAGTCCGTTAGACGGTCACATTATGCTGATTCCCAACAGGAAGAGTTAGTCCGTTAGACGGTCACATTATGCTGATTCCCAACAGGGGGACTTAGTCCATTAGACGGTCACATTATGCTGATTCCCAACAGGGGGACTTAGTCCATTAGACGGTCACATTATGCTGATTCCCAACAGGGAGACTTAGTCCGTTAGACGGTCACATTATGCTGATTCCCAACAGGGGGACTTAGTCCATTAGACGGTCACATTATGCTGATTCCCAACAGGGGGACTTAGTCCATTAGACGGTCACATTATGCTGATTCCCAACAGGGGGACTTAGTCCATTAGACGGTCACATTATGCTGATTCCCAACAGGCTGGGAGACTTAGTCCATTAGACGGTCACATTATGCTGATTCCCAACAGGCTGGGAGACTTAGTCCATTAGACGGTCACATTATGCTGATTCCCAACAGGGGGACTTAGTCCGTTAGACGGTCACATTATGCTGATTCCCAACAGGGGGACTTAGTCCATTAGACGGTCACATTATGCTGATTCCCAACAGGCTGGGAGACTTAGTCCGTTAGACGGTCACATTATGCTGATTCCCAACAGGGAGACTTAGTCCGTTAGACGGTCACATTATGCTGATTCCCAACAGGCTGGGAGACTTAGTCCGTTAGACGGTCACATTATGCTGATTCCCAACAGGGGGACTTAGTCCGTTAGACGGTCACATTATGCTGATTCCCAACAGGGAGACTTAGTCCGTTAGACGGTCACATTATGCTGATTCCCAACAAACCAGCAGCAAACGGTCGGCATGTTAGGTCAGGGACTCTCATTCCCATGGTCTAGACGTAGAGCTTCATGGATGTGTCCACTGAGCTATCTACCTCCACCGACCCTTCTGTTTTCAGTTTCATGTAACAAATGTGTACCACCCTGAGAGGTCCCGGTTATGTAAGCTTAGATATCACCGCAATCACACAGCCACTAATGTGTCATGGCTTACGCAGCCACGCCCTTTTGTACACGACTAGAAGGGGGCGTGGTGGCCCTGGGGTACAACATCGGCTTCCGACGCAAAAGGTCCGAGTTCGGGCCCTGGCGATTTTGCTCCCTGCTGGTTGGGTCGGTGTCAGTTCAATGTGACCATCCACACTATATAGTGCTGATGTTGGACGTTGAATCAACATTACTCAACTCAACACGACGAGAAATTCGTAAATTAATATATTAAATTTTTGCTTCGGTTCTCTCATTTGCTTCGTCATACCAAATCCCTTTTTGTTTTACCAAGGGGAACGACAATTTCTCGGTATATAGGACACAACTTAGGAGAAGAGAAAGAGAGAGAGAGAGAGAGAGAGAGAGAGAGAGAGAGAGAGAGAGAGGGAAAGAGAGAGAGAGAAATGGAAAGAGAGAGAGAGAGAGAGAGAGAGAGAGAGAGAGAGAGAGAGAGATGGAGCGGGAGAAAAATGAAATAAAACAGCTTCTCTGTGCATTATGACCTTAGCTTGAATGAAATCAACTCTCATTAATCTTTGCAATGCTCAGTCAAGACTCAGAGAAACCAAAGTGTGCGTGAGTCACAATCGCTCATCAGTTCATCAACTGCTCACCTTCCAGCGCGCGGTCAGCCTTGGTGCTCTTCCGTGCGGGATTCGGTGCGTTGAACAACCGCCGCACGAAAAGGTTTGTAGCGCGCAGGTTGACAGGTGAAGTGGGGAGAAGGTGACATCTAATCTGTTTTGTTNTTNTTGTTGTTTTCTCTCACATGCCTTTCCGGAATCGAACCCTGATTCCCCGTTACCCGTTACAAACATGGTAGGCATGTCACGTACCATCGAAATTTGATAGGGCAGACATTTGAAAGATGCGTCGCCGGCGCGAGACCATGCGATCAGCGAAAAGTTATCCAGAGTCACCAGTGAGGACGCCGGCCGCGAGCGGCCGACGATTGGTTTTGAACTAATAAAAGCGCTCTTTCCCGAAGGTCGGAGCTTGCGATGCATGTATTAGCTCTAGAATTGCCACAGTTATCCAAGTAGGATCGTGTCATCTAAGGAACCTCGACTGATTTAATGAGCCATTCGCGGTTTCACCGTGGAACAGTGTGAACTTAGACATGCATGGCTTAATCTGTGAGACAAGCATATGACTACTGGCAGGATCAACCAGATAGCTTTCGACAAGACTACACGAGACGGGGGACACGTGGGGGACGGGAGGAGCAGCGCCCGTGCAGGCGGATCCCGAACCCCCTCGCGACATTTCCATCGTTTTTCACCGGAGACGCGGCGCGGCGATCGCGGGGCGCTCCGCGGCGGCCGGGCACCGGCGAGCGGTGGGCCGGCCGACGCAAGTTTCCACATGCAGGCCCGCGGCTCGGCACAAGGCGAGCGGGACCGACGCGAAACCAGTGGTCGAGAGACCGTACAGCGGACAATGTGCTAGCGCACCGCGACAACAGACGTGGGACAGGCTACGGAATCACGTACGCGCTGGGCCAGAGGCCCGGGAGGGACAGTGCAACTCTCGACGACAGTAGGAGGCCAGTGTCGAACCCTGAACCACTCAGCGACAGGAGAAGCACGGACAGCCTTTCGAACGTGGGCGATCGGCATCGACTGGGTTCGAGCAGAACAGCAGCCGACGAGCACCGATCACCTCACATATATACACTCGGCTACACCGTGCAAGATAGCGAATTAACTATTTGCGCACTGTAAAGAATTGTTTTTTGGTGCCTCTCTGTCTTTCCCCTCCCTCTCCCCCCCCCCCCCTTTTCCCCCTCTTTGCTTTCTCTTTCCACTGAATTCCTTCAACGTATCCCATTATATAATATAATATTGGTTCGGTCCCAGTTATGTTGTGGCGTTCATGATGACTTGTGCTCACCAGTGCTATGTAATCTTGGAGAAATAAGATACGCACACTCTGTGGGGCATTACATCTGCAGAATTCATCATATCACTCATTGATCTCTCTCTCTCTCTCTCGCTCTCTCTCTCTCTCGCTCTCTCTCTCTCTCTTATTCTTTTTTAACAAATATCTACCGTTAAATTAATTCATCTCCCTCTCCCTCTCCATCTGTCTATTCACCAATACATGTTTATGTCATTGTTAATTTCCTCTTACGTTCGGTGTATGCAACCAATTATCTCTATCTCTATCTATGCATCTACCTCACCCCTTTATCCACTCACCCACCGATAGATTCTCATCGTGTGCTCACACTTGAGGGGGGGTCGGTGGTCCAGGGGTAGAATATCGGCTTCCGACGCAAAAGGTCCCGAGTTCGAATCCTGGCTGTTGATTCCCTACTGGTTGGGTCGGTGTAAGTATAATGTGAGCGGCTGAGACAGGAGTCATGGTATCCCCGCCGGGTTTCGTGTGTGGCAGCACATACAATTGTCAGACGTCCGTTCTGGGGCCCGTCCACAATATGGCCTAGGTAGTGCTGCTGTTGGACGTTAAACCAACACCAACCCCCCAACTCCGTGACGAGGCATTGTGGTGCCTCTTTCAGGGGAAGTCACTGGATGAGTTGTCTCATAACAAGAGGACGGGAAGATGGTTCTGCTAAATAATGTGATGTTATCTCTTTTTGTTCAATTAATAATGTGACTTGGCCACTGACTAGTACACAAAAGGACCTCTGTCGAAGCCCAGGGCGCGCTTAGTAGAAGAGGAAATCTGTTTAGGGGCCCAACTAGGGCATCTAAATCCAAGGCAGGTCGGACGTCTATGTCGCATTCCTTTGTTTACTCAATGGGTGTGAATAATGAGCTTGAGATGTTTTTGTTTCCGTACATTAGAAATGTTTATTTTATTTTATGGGTATTTTTTTTTTAGAAAACAACACCACCATTGCACATGATCTTTCTCTTTCTCTCTCTCTCTCTCTCTCTCTCTCTCTCTCTCTCTCTCTCTCTCTCTCTCTCTCCTCTTCTCTCTCTCTCACACACACATACACACACAAACACAATAGACATAGGGCAGTCTTCATTGAGAAAAACAAAATTATAATTATTACAAGCTGGGGTAACCGTCATACGAACAGGTTGAATACAGTAGAATTGTATGTAAGCCAATTCTTTTTGAAAGGGGAACTTTTGATTTTAGTAAGCTAGAGGTAATATGCTATAGGTATAAATTTGTGTTTAAATACCTTGTTCAGAGGGCAAGATTGAAAAGGGTTTTCACTGTATAGCATTTGAAAAATTAAATGTTGAATACTTACTTCCACCAGCAATAGAGTTTTTGTATCTCTCAGTTCAGGCTTTAGGTGAAAGAAGTCTACCATTGAGTGGTGATATTTCATATCGGGAGAAGAGGGGTTATTAAATTTGTTATCTTTTAGTATGTGTTTGATTTTTGATGAGCAGTATTTCGTATATAGTACACCGACTGAAGGTAAATGAGTGTTTGTTATCTTTACGTCGTTTTCACAATCCTATTCAAGTGATTTTTTTCCACTAATTATAATACATGCATTTCCACCCCAGCAATTTTTGCCAAATGGATGAATACTTTGGAGTGGGACATGGTAAACCATGTTGATCATGTAATTTTTTAACTTTTAAAAATTTCAGTTTTCTTTTTTTTAAAGTTAAGTTTTTGGTTTCCTTTATTTTAAGTACAAATTCACATGATCGTACCAGGAGAGTGTTGTCTATAGTTATTCCCAGCCACTTGTACGAAGAGACTTTGTCTACCTCTTGATCTTGATCTTTGATTATCAGTTGTGCAGCGGGACTCTTCATTATCCTAAAGTCATTTGACAATTCCTTTGTCTTAGTGACGTTTAATTGCAAACAATATCACCTCACCATTTGGTAAATAGAATAATCTCTGCATGAAATAAATTATAAGCTTTCATCATTTGATACAAATACTGACGTTAGTGGTTATTGTCTGCAAATTTAATTAAAGGCACATTTTCAAACATTGCTCTAAAACCGTTTGTGTAAATAGTGTAAAATACAGGGAACAAAACACATCCTTGTGGTGCATGTATTACATGTTTTTGTCTAAACAAACAGGGGTCCTATGGAGAGAAAGCTAAAAATCCATCTTTGGAGATCAACACTTACAAACAAGGGTCTTATGTAGAGAAAGCTAAAACTCCATCTTTGGAGATCAACACTGACATTCATTTTTGAAAGCTTGTCAATCATGAAATGAGGTTGTAAGATGTTAAACACAAATATAAACACGAAAGGCGCCTTTACGGGATAAAGAAAAAAAACTTGATAAAGAGTTGAGACTGGAAGAAACAAGCTCCGACCTGCAGCAGGGGAGGAAGCCATTTCAAGTGTTATTCTCATCTACCGCATCAGCCATTCGCATGCGCCGTTCATATCCGGTAGAGTGTGTGTCCTGTTCTGCTCCGTGGCTGATCTAACTCCAGGCCAGAGCCAGGAAATTTGAATTGCTGCCTCGGGCTTGTATTGTTGTCGCATATCGATTGAGCTCGCGTAAAGAACGAGGAATGGTTTGGATTTTTACTTAACATTGTGCAACTTGCTCTGGGTTTTATCGCAGGAGATAGTTTGTATGTCTTAATGCATATTCTCTTCTTTTTTCAATTTCTTAAAGAAAATCATAACAGTTGATTTGTACCGCGATTATGTAAGCTTAAGAGGTGGTTTCCTTATTACGGCCAGGCAAAATGATTGGAGGTTTTTAAAATTACGTTTTACCCTTAACAATTTATTCTTTTCTTTGCAAAGGTTTAAAGACTCAAATGTGCAATCATTCACAATTAATTGTTTCTCTATTTTGTTAAAAATCTGCGAATCCTGTCATTTGCTAATATGTTAAAATCTTGTCTAAATGCTTTTAAGAACTCTATACATTTTCATGAGAAAAATCTTAAAAATGGCTGCTTTAGATAGATTTACAACGGCGCCGATTTAATCACTTTGATTATGCTAAAAGAATCCTTAGATAGATTTGTTGTTTTAACATCCTAGATATGAATAGGGCACTACAATAGAGCAAGAGCTCCCAATTAAAATAGGAAGTTTTAAGACAACGAATCTCATAAAAAATGATGGTTTATCAAGTGGAATTAAAGGGGAAGACAGAGGAAGACACCCAGAGAAATAGAGAGAGAGAGAGACAGAGAGACAAAGAGGCAGAAAAAGAGACAAAAAGAGGCGGATGGAGAGAGAGAGAGAGAGAGAGAGAGAGAGACAGACAGACAGACAGACAGACAGACAGACAGACAGACAGACAGACAGACAGACAGACAGACAGACAGACAGACAGACAGACAGACAGACAGACAGACAGACAGACAGACAGACAGGCAGGCAGACAGACAGACAAACAGACGGACAGAGACATAGCGACAGACAAAGAGACAGGAACAGACAGACAATATACAAACATTGTGTAGTCTGTGATCATTTGTTGTGTTCATCAGTCATTTGTATTGGTCCCAGAATGTTTCTGTTGGAGTAGCATTTGTGGTCTGTGTTGTGATTCCTACTGATTATTACCTTGCAGCTTGGCCTCCGTTGAAGCTCTCTGCTCCAAGTCTTAAAGATTTCAGAGATCTGGAGTGGGACTCTACACAAAGACTTGACCAGTGTTGTGGAGGCCAGAGCTGTGTTTACCTTGACCAGACTCTAGATCTGGACCGTGCTGACACACAATGCAGGCGGCCGGACAAGAAGTGGACTCAGTGATGATGATGTGTGTTTCCTCAGACCAACCAAAGGACTGGTTGATTAGGGTTCAAGGCCAGGAAGCCACCCAAAAAGTTAGATTTTGGTCATGGGAACGCAATAATAATGATTTCATGAGATGTGGTCAAGGGGGCATAACCAACTATATTGAAAGCTTTGTTGAAGAAGAGGCAAAAATACTAGATTCAGAGCTTTGGTTAAAGGGACGCAACCGACTAAAATCAGAGCATTGGTCAAGAGGAAACAACCAACCAACTGGGTGCAACTAACAAGATTCAGGGCTTTGGTCAGGGGGACGCAACGATCAAGATTCCAAACTCAAGTCAAGGGGAGGTAACCAACTTTAGCTTTTCAGAGATTTGGTCAAAGGGAGCCAAGCAAAAGTTGTCGGAGCTTTAGTCAAGCGGGCAAACACTCGGCCCTTTAATCGGTTTCGATGTGACTGCATCTACTCTGTTACTGATGCTTGGTGGTAAAACACACTCTCAATGGAACATAAATTATAATAGATATTGTTATTAGTTATTTTTACAACATTGCAATTTAGAGCTGTTGGAACAAAATCTGAATCCATGCAGTTGCCATTTCTTACGTTATTATTTCGGTTGGTTGGTTGGTTAGTTAATTGATAGATTTATTTCTTAAAGGCAAACATCAGAAACTAGACTATCAAAAGACTCAAGTCTCACGGTTTTACGATTTGCCAAAAGGACAGAGAGAGCGGGCAGATCAGGACTCACTTTGTACATTCACCGACACAACCAGTGGGGGACGATATTCGACAAATATTTTCCCGATCGTTGGATCGAACCAGGGATCTCGGAAAAGAAGCCCATCGCTCTACCACTTAAGTCAGTCCACTCCCTATTTCAGCAACCAATCATTTATGATTTTACGTCAATCAAAGTAAGATCGGTTAATTTTATGGTGCCCTTTTCTTGCTGCCTTTCTATTTAATTTCTTTATTATGTTATCTTGCTGAGACTAATGGCTCAACTAAGTCGAACTGAATTTCGAATTTAGCTATAGCTATGTCTAAATAAAAAAAGTTACACTCATTTTTTAGCCTAAATCATTTATCAGCTAATTTATACTTTACCAAGGAACGTATTATCAAATCTCCACGCTCATTTTTTTTAAATAATATCTTATTGTTCGTTATACAGTTAATTATTTTTCGAACTTGATATAATTTCCAGTCTCTAGGCAAAGGTTGTACAAAAATATTTTCACAAGACCACACACAGATTTTAAGCACACAACCATAATGGTTCATGACTGCAGTCAGTGGAGTAAGGGACCTAACCCAAAAAAAAATCCCCCAAAAACCAAAGCAACAAAAGCAAGTTCACAATAGACATTTTAAATATAGATCTCTCTCTCTCTCTCTCTCTCTCTCTCTCTCTCTCTCTCTCTCTCTCTCTCTTATATATTATATATATATTCATGTTCTATCTTCGAATCCAAATTCTTCAACTGCATGTTGAAAGAAGGCAGCTGTGTTCCAAATACCTGACTATAGTGGCCCACTACTAGAAATACTTGTTTGGCATACATCATGATCAGAATACCAAGGTAGGGTAATCTTTTAACATATCTGTATACTCTGATAGGTTTCTGTATGTTTATTATCAAAGGTTTTACTTGAATGCGATGAATGCTTAGATAAGCCATAGGTTTGTGATAATCGCCCACCAAGGAAAAAAAAAAGGATTTGATTTAAATTTCAGCTAGCTCTGTATTTTCTAAGTTCTCATTTCTACTTCTCCTCTCTTCTCCCCCCCCCCTCCTTTTTTTACACTCTCCTGCTCACCCTCCTCCTTAGACCAACTGGATGTACTGAGGTAAGCACACATTGTATAACGCTAACTAACAACATTTTTTTTTCATCTCTTGGTGAAAAACATTTTTTCCAATAACTTGTAATGAATAGCCAGAAGCAACTGAAACATTTGTGCAAGCTTAACCTTATAACGAACAGTGAGATAAACAAATATCAAAACTTGAAGGCATTTTAAAGTAATACAAAAAGAATTTATTGAGTTAGGCATAAATTCATAACAGGAAATAAATCCAAAGAGACATCTGTCTTTAAATAAGAACTAAAAAAATCTAATAGATCAGATGTACGAAATGTGCATTTTGAATTTAAAAAGCTATATTGAAGTTGATAAACATATCTCTTTTTCCATTTGAGAGGATTTAGGTACCTCTCCATTCATAAATGATAATTTTAACTAATTTTAACAACTTAGAAGCTCAAAAAACTAACTTTGTATGTTCTGATAGGAAGCTGTGAACTCCCGCAGTCCCTTTCAATTTTCAGTCTCAGACAGAAAATTTCATAAAATTGTTGCTATTTATTTCATTTATTGATTGTAAGTGCAAGTACTAAAATACTTCTTAATGCGACACAGTAAGTAAAAGGCAAAAAAATACTTCTTAATGCAACACAGTAAGTAAAAGGCAAAAAATTATGCAGGTAATTTCATGTCTTACACATTATTCATGTTTTCAGGTGAGTAAACATCAATTTTTTCCAAGGTTTCTATGTAGACAAACGCTAGAGCTAATAAAGAGAAAGTTTAAAACACACTTTATATAGTGCCGTGTTTCTGAGTCCACCAGACGGTACATTAATTACAGACATTTCTAAATCTATGTATTTCAGAATTTAGATTAGAAAAGACAAACCTAGATCTGGCAAGAGACAAACAAACAAGAAGAATAAACAATGAAACACAAAACTCAGGCTTGATATGGACGGGGATCGAACCTGCAAGGATTTGATTTGCAAGGACGGAATGTTTATTGATATTTTATCACAGACGGAATGTTTATAAATAATAAAATGCAAGTTCCAAGCTAAAAACTTTTTTATCCCTTTGAAAGAGCTGCCCCAAATTCAACCTTGTCTTCTCTTTAAAGGCTTTTGTTACACCTATAAAACATCATATATACCTCCCTCTCTTTATCACACTCATAAATAATTATTTCCTCAAGTTCAGTATGCAGCTTTAAAACGACAATAGGTACGCTGTCAATTTTAAAAGAAAATGATTAAGTTTCATAAAAAACATTTGCCAAACTTAGAATAACACAAATGTGAAAATAGTTTGGCAACACCATTATAATAATAAGTTTTTTAATAATAATAGTAATAATAATAATAATAATAATAATAATAATAATAATAATACTCTCTCTCTCTCTCTCTCTCTCTCTCTCTCTCTCTCTCTCTCTCTCTCTCTCTCTCTCTCTCTCTCTCTCTCTCTCTCTCTCTCTCTCCCTCTCTTTCTCTCTCTCTCTCTCTCTCTCTCTCTCTCTCTCTCTCTCTCTATCCCTTAAAGATAATCCTAACAGCCCACACTGTGCAGTCCTAGCTTGCCCCCCTCCCTACTCTGGTGCCAGGTGTTTTCAATGTGGACGCCTCCCCTCCCCCTCCGCCTCCCGAGGGCCTCTCCCTCTCCTTCTGATGCTCCATCTCAATCTTGTTGTTGATGTTCTCCCAGTTGATTTCAATCTGTGAAGATGCAACAAGTGGTAACCTCAGTGGATGTAAAGCACATGTTATAATTATCCTCTATTTCATATAGGTAATTTAAATTGAGTTGGATGAAAAAAAAACAACAACAGAAGGAAGATGGTCAAGATAGCAATCAATATCTAAATGTGAAGATGCAACAATTGATAGTCTTAACAGAGGTTGAGGTCATGTTATATTCTCTATCACATTTAGGTTTACCAAGAACTGTTACTTTAATTGGATGAAGAGAAAAGAAGGAGGTGGATGAGGAATATCAAAGTATCTATGAACATCAGTCTGTGGGGATGAAGTAAACATGTAAATGGAAGTTGCACAGATAATACATGCGGCATGACACTTGGTTTTGAGGTTCTTTGACTTAGTTAAATAAACAAAGGCACAAAAAAACAACGTAAGATAGCCAAGAAACAGAGAATAATATGCAAGTGGCAGTCAAGAAAGAAGAGTACAAATCATGATAAACTTAAGCTTGAAAAATTTAAAACCAACAACAAAAGGTATTAATGATATTTACATAATAATTTATGTGTTTTAAAACCGTGGATCAGGCCTACCCACTTTCTGTAAAATTTTCGTACAAGAAAATGATGTTTTTGCAGTGGTTTAAGGTCTCAATAGGTGAAAAAATTGAGTCTATTGAACACAAGGCTTAAGTACTTTTGACTATCACCAGCCTGCTCAAAGTGTTCTCCTTCAAAAGAGAGCTAATCTTATGGAAAAAGTATCACTGAACTCAAATCTGCTTCCACTTTTGCTCTATCATTTTTCGTTAGTTTGGTATGCTGAAAAGCAATATATGCTGTATATAGTGCATCATACTGCATACTTTGCTCTGAGGCAGGCGTGACCTACTTATTACACTAGAACAGCATCTTAGCACTTCTGTTTAAAGCAATTTATGCTGTACGATCATAAAGGTCACAAAGAGGCTAAGTAAGCAATGTGAAAGACACCACGATGTTGAAACCCACATGATAAACTACAAGCCATAGGAGAAATCCTTTCTCTCCAATCGGGGACTACTGTTAGGGTAGAAAGGTGTGCAAAATAGCAGAAATCCATTTATACATTGGACTTTAAATTTTTGAGTAAAGCATGACTTTATCAACAAATATAATAATCATCATAATCTTCATTTTCTTCAAAAAATTGGTCAAATTTACAGACTCTTTTTTCATACTGTTTAATTTTGATTTTCATAAGGAGATTAATAGTAATTACATTCAACGAAAATGTGTATAAATGTTACATTATGTTTTTGTCTGTCTGTGAGCAAATGCAACCAAATTTTCCTGTTTGGATTAATAAAGATTTTCTGTATTGTGTATTCTGTAGGCTCACCCCCTCCTTGTACTGCAGGAAGCGTTTATTCGTCTCAGGCTTGTCGAAGCGTCCGAGGAATCTCTGCCGGAACGCGAGCACAGTGTCCACGTGAGTCTTGTGCTTGACCGCCAGCTCCAGGGCTCTGTGCAACAGTGGACAGTGGACTGTTACTGACTCATAAACATTTAACATGGCTGGTCTATTAAGTTGGTTTAACGTCCAACATCAGCACTAAATAGACTATATTGTAGACGAGCCCCAATACTGACGTCGGACACGGGCTGGGATGTCATGACTTCTGTCTCAGCCGATCACATTAAATTGACACCGACCCAACAAGTAGGAAGCAAAATCGCCAGGATTTGAACCCGAATCTTTTGTGTCGGAAGCCAATGTTATACCCCAGGGCCACCGCACTCCCCCTGGCTGGTTTAACTCATCGGAGCATGTTACGATAATAGCATAAGTGAGACTTAGGCTTTTGCTTTATCTTATTAGTAACTTAAGCCCAATGTGAAGCAGAAATCCGGACATAAAACAGTTTTTATTGATTAAATAAAAAGAAGTAAAAAAGACTTATGCTAAAATCGTAGTACAGCGGCAAGAAACTGGTTTAGCTTACAAGTTCTCTAATTGGCCACTTGGGCTGAATCAGCCCTGGGCGTCATAGCAGAATAAAATCAAAGTGACAGAAAGCATTTATGGAATTTGTTATCATAATAATTCATAAAATGAAAACAAAGGGAATATACTCAATCAATCATCCATCAAGGAATACAACTTTCAATCAACAATGTGTCGCAAACTAGTGCATGATTATTCCCCTTGCATTGTAGTGTGCCTACCTTTAGTTTGGATGTTTATTATTCAAGAAAATTAAGATTTCAACAGAGTGATTGTTTGTCATGGCATTCAGTGAAAGGGCCCAGGCTCAAATCACTTGCTTGATCCGCTGAGTAAAGTCAAGTACGTAAGTAAAGAACCTAATGCTGGCTGGCTGGCTGCTGCTAGGGATGTTTGTTTGTTGCTTATGGTCCCACATCAGCCTCATAAAGAATATATTGTGAATTGGTCACAAGACTAAGTCTGACAATTTTATGAGCTTTCACACAGAGACGGTGCATGAATACCAGGACTCCTGTTTTAGCCGGTCATATTATATTGACACAGACTCAGCCATTAGAGACGAAATCGGCCAATTAAATTTTGCCCTATCGTGGACTTCGACGAAGGGAACAGGAAGTCCAACACTTTAACATTTACACCACCTCTCCCCCCACCCTCTTTCCTGCAACTGGAGAGCTGCCCTCAGTCTGCTCTGATACACAACTTCATCACTTAGACTCTTAAAGGCGTCTTCGGTAGCGCCATGACTCACCGGTCCCAGTTGTAGAGCCGAGAGCTACTTCTCCCCCCCCCCCCCCCACCCCCCCCACCCCCCCCCCCCCCCCTGATACACAATTTCACCACTTAGAAAATTAGAGGCGTCATTGGTAGCACCACGACTCACCTGTCCCAGTTGTTATATGACTCACCGGTCCCAGTTGTTATATGACTCACCGGTCCCAGTTGTTATATGACTCACCGGTCCCAGTTGTTATATGAAGAGAGAAAGAGAGAGAGAGAGAGAGAGAGAGAGAGAGAGAGAGAGAGAGAGAGAGAGAGAGAGAGAGAGGGAGAGAGATTTAATTTACAGATTCAGACAGACAGAGGGGTCTGAAGTCAAGTAAGTCAAGTAAAAAGGTTAGAGGGGAGTAAAGGAGAACTTGATACCCGAAATATATTTAATCAGTAAATGGTGGTGAGACTGAAAGCAGAGCAATATTTTAGAGTTGGAATTTATCTTTTACAGACCTCACCGGTCCCAGTTGTTATATGACTCACCGGTCCCAGTTGTTATATGACTCACCGGTCCCAGTTGTTATATGACTCACCGGTCCCAGTTGTTATATGACTCACCGGTCCCAGTTGTTATATGACTCACCGGTCCCAGTTGTTATATGACTCACCGGTCCCAGTTGTTATATGACTCACCGGTCCCAGTTGTTATATGACTCACCGGTCCCAGTTGTTATATGACTCACCGGTCCCAGTTGTTATATGACTCACCGGTCCCAGTTGTTATATGACTCACCGGTCCCAGTTGTTATATGACTCACCGGTCCCAGTTGTTATATGACTCACCGGTCCCAGTTGTTATATGACTCACCGGTCCCAGTTGTTATATGACTCACCGGTCCCAGTTGTTATATGACTCACCGGTCCCAGTTGTTATATGACTCACCGGTCCCAGTTGTTATATGACTCACCGGTCCCAGTTGTTATATGACTCACCGGTCCCAGTTGTTATATGACTCACCGGTCCCAGTTGTTATATGACTCACCGGTCCCAGTTGTTATATGACTCACCGGTCCCAGTTGTTATATGACTCACCGGTCCCAGTTGTTATATGACTCACCGGTCCCAGTTGTTATATGACTCACCGGTCCCAGTTGTTATATGACTCACCGGTCCCAGTTGTTATATGACTCACCGGTCCCAGTTGTTATATGACTCACCGGTCCCAGTTGTTATATGACTCACCGGTCCCAGTTGTTATATGACTCACCGGTCCCAGTTGTTATATGACTCACCGGTCCCAGTTGTTATATGACTCACCGGTCCCAGTTGTTATATGACTCACCGGTCCCAGTTGTTATATGACTCACCGGTCCCAGTTGTTATATGACTCACCGGTCCCAGTTGTTATATGACTCACCGGTCCCAGTTGTTATATGACTCACCGGTCCCAGTTGTTATATGACTCACCGGTCCCAGTTGTTATATGACTCACCGGTCCCAGTTGTTATATGACTTACTATTAAGGGAAAACAGCAACTGAAGTATCACAGGCTATTTGTTGCTTTTATCGAAAGTGCTTGATTTTACTTTATTTTACTAATGACGTAAACATGAAGACTATATCAAATCACCACTTAAGGTTGGATAACTCTAAATAGAAACAATTTTCACCCAACACTTGATTATATACACTCAAGAGTATGACTATGAGTTTCAAGTTTGTAGATTTCACTACAATATTACTCAGGTGATAAGAATACAAACATTTGTACCAAAAATTTTTACTTCCTATATATAATATGTTTACATCAGCTCATTAATTTTTATAAACCTTCAAGGGTATTTACCAAGATATATTTAATAAAACAAAATATAGAGAAAAGATGCAATAGAATTTACAAGAAATCCTAACCCTGTTTTGGTATAAAGCAAAATGTAGAACATCAGATATAAACCTCTCTTCAGAGTGAATATGAAACATCCCAAAGAAGTATCAGATGAATATCAAAAAGGGCCAGAATAAACAGATATAAAAACTCTTTTGTACCAACCTCTATTAGATTGTTACAAAATGTCTATACTTAGAGGACTTTTGTCGCCATGGCTATGTTTATGTTTGTGTATGGAGGTATGTTTTTTTCTAAATGATATAGTATAATTGAAACTGTGCATGTAAAATGTTTTATTTTTTCTCTCACATAGATTATGTATTGATGTTATTTAATTGTTTCAAATGTACTTGTACGACTAGATAGATTTTCCAATGGATAATCAAATCATATCTTTATCCTATTCTAATGAAGAGAGTTTGTGCTCACCTCTTGAATGGCAGCGTAGGCAACCTCGGCCGTGTTCAGATCCTTAGCGTACGTCGCCATGGCAGCCAAACACGCCCACAGGTTTTCTTCCTGTTGATGCAAGATACTCTGGTTATCAAAGATCATGGAACACCAAATCTCTGCAAGTTCCAGAACAAAAGTAACAATTATTAGTTTTACAGTCACAAGTTAATACTATGCTGTGATAGTTATAGATTTATGCTTTCCTTGCTTTGGGACCTGACCTTGCCATTACCTTGTATACAAACTTAACACAGCTCGAAGAACTTTTGCTTTCTTCTTTTTTATGACTCCACGCAAAAGACACCACGGACTGAACAACAACAACAACAACAATAGCAACAGCAACAACAACAACAACAACAACAGCAGCAACAGACACAACAACAACAACGATGTTTGTTCATAAATTTGTAAAACTTTGTTAAAAGAAAAAAAATGTTCTTGACAACTTTGCATACTGATAAAGTGTCTCTACACATGTAAACGGAAGATAATGGTGGGTTTTTAGTTGGAGACCACTGCACATCTTACTGCCCCACAGTTGATTACACTAGTCTTTGAAACTAACAAAATTTAAGACCTTAATGCATCTGGTAAAGAGAACTGTTTTTGAAAAAATTAACGGCAAGAGATAAAGAAATGCTGTACTAATAATCGACTTGAGAAATCTATTTACCCTTGGCTGTTAAAAATGAAAATATTTGTTCGCTTGTACAAAGTTTGAGTAACTGCTGCAGTCCTAGACTTTAATTCTATGCATCAGGATTAATGCCCTTACAAAATTATATAAAGTTTCCTAGATAGTATCAAAGTCATCGATTGTAATTATATTGAAATTGAATCTTTTCCAACACTATCAATGTGTCAGATAATTTTATATTACCAGAAATTAAAAAGTACCTTGACAAAGCGACAGAGCCTGACTGCGTCGTCCCAGCGCGAGGCCATGATGTGGGAGTGCAGGACGCTCGGGTACGGAGAGATGGACGTGGAGACCAGGGACCCCTCCGCACGCCGCAGGATCAGGTGGCTGCCGATAAAGTCCACGAGCTGTGGGGTCTTGCCAAACTCACTGCAGGCAAATGGACGGACAGACAGACAGAGTTTGGTTTAGTGGATCGTTTAAAACTAAACAATGTGTCTCCCAGGTTGTATAATCTTTCTTCTTCTTATTTCTCTGCAAACATTTTCAATATTAATTAATTTCTAAAACACTTAAGATTTAGAGAACTTGAGAAATAAGATAGGTCATTATACAACGGAGGTAACGAATGTCTCTGTTTGATGTTTATAATTCATTATTATAATTGATTATAGTCAAAAGTTTATAGAATGAACAAGGAAACAAAATATAAATGCTTAACTGTGTTGTTTCTCTATTAATAAAAACTTTAATTGTTAACAAAAATTCAAAATGGATCTTTGCTTATTAAAAATGAATCAAATTATCTTATTAATAGAACAAATTATTATAATAATAACTAATCAATACAATGAATTTAAGATAATTGCACCTAATGCTGTAAGGTGCTTTGCATACATTCACAGATTCTCACATTTTCATCAGCGCATATATAACTTAAAACTTGATTAAAAATAAAGAATGTCTATGCATACAGCTGATCGGTTAAAAAAATAAGTAATAAAGAACTTTAGAAGGTAGTGAGACAAAATAAAAAAAGATTACCGAAAGATAAATTAATAAGCAAAAGAAACTCATTCCTTTATAGTTAGACAACATAATAGGTAATTTGTCTGGTGATCTCACAAACCAAGGAACGGTGTGCCCTCTGCTTGCTAAAAAATAGCATTCGGACAGAAAACAACAACTGTTGAGCTTGCACTGAAACGATGCAATTAATTTACCAAACCAATTCAAATTTTGACGCAGTTTAAAAAAAACTCCTCTTGACATAGATCTGTGCCTTTTTCATGACCCAAGTCTGAACTGTAGGTTGACTTATTAAAGACCTTGAGATGACAAAGGCCTATACCACAAATTAATGAAAACGATGGGTAAGTGAATCTGTAGCTGGGTCTAATCTGTGCTCGATGCTAGACTTAATGAACCAGTGAGCAACCATGTCTGAAGGGCATATATATGTTGTGCGTTATCATCATCAGTGATGATGGTGACAAAAAGTGAAAAAGGAGGACAACTTTTCGCAGACCACCCTAAAAGCTATTTTTTGTAACATACCGTTACCAATTTAAAGTCAATTCGCATAAGACCCAGTTTTTATTCTATCTTTAGTTGTTCAAAAGATATATGAATGCTGGCAAAACCCTAAAAATACTGCAGTTTCATGGGCATTGCTGGCTAAATACTGTGATTCCTTTGAGTTGTAGGATTATAATAAACAGTCTAAAGCTAGCTATAGTTCTATTAATACTTACATTATAAATTTAAAGGCCAACTATTCGAGTATCCTCATGCTAACATCTCCTCTTCTTGTGGGGCCTATTCTTGATTTTTAGTTTCACACATAGGCTATATATAGATTGCCTGTAGCCACTCGAATCTGAATTTATTTTTCATTGTAACATCTATTTCCTTTGCACGCCCAAGTTCGCTCTTATTCAGTCCTCATGGCGATACTGGTCGTTGTTCCATTATCAAGGTCTATATTATAAAACCTAGAACATAAAAAGTGCTGTATCAAGTGAAAGAATAGCACTCTACTAGAGTTTAGATCTAGATAACTAGCTTTCGACCAAGACATCTCATAGAATTTAGATTTATCTAGAGTGAATTTGAATGGACGTAACGCGATCGACGATCGGTGAAAGTAGATATCTAATCTAAACTGTAGGAAAGGGATCATGGTGGAAGCACTAGAATTTTGATCAGTCGAATGAATGTCTGCCTTTGACAAAAAGTTTTCTTTTCAGTTTTGCTTTCACTTGTTTCAGTGTATTTTCCTGACCATTTGAGATATGTTTCGCCTTTGAAAATGTAAACACTGAGTCACTCATTCAACTTAGCTAACAGGGGTGGGTAAAACGATCGTCATATCGATAGATAAATCATAGAACCGGGAAAGCTGAGGAATACAAAATAAATGTAACACTATCGATAATTTAATAATAATTATATCGCCATTTTGGTTATGCAGGTTATTGAAGGTTATCGGCAAGCCAACAGTACGGCTCAGTGTTATAGATGTACAACATAACGAGAAGCCGGACGTTCACCTAGCCAAACCGCGGGACTACCGTCATGGAATTATAAACTCGCACATCTCCTCCGATTACAAAAATGATGATTGTTAACTCAGGAAGAAAGGAGGAAAAAGTGAAAGGCTGAAAATACCGAGGAAAGGAGGAAATTCCTCCTTTTGAACGCAAAAACGAGGATTTCGCGGATCTGCGGAAAACCATCATCACTGCATCATGTAGATCGCAAAGCCTGTATTCTGTGAGATTGATATAATTTGGTTGTTGGTTATAAACTGTTCACTAAGCAGTCACCACCATTGAGGTTTTCAATACCTAGAGTCCTTCTCATAGAGTGTTTTTGGCAGCAGATCTTTGTCGACATAGACAGCATTAGGATAGTACCAGACGAGGATTCTCCCATCCGTCATGGCGGAATTTTCTGTTTTTTTTTTTGTCTGCTTTCCTCTTTCTCTCTGTTTATCTTTCATTATTTTTATCATTTATCTGTCACTTCCTTCCTTTCTTTCCTTCACTATTTTAGTTAACTTTATTGTTCTTATGAATACTTATCCTTTTTATTTTCATACTTTTCTTTTTTGTTTTTCTTTCTATTTTTGCAATAGTACTTTAATGCAACATTTTTTTCCTTTTTCTCTTTGTGAAAAGCTTTTCCAAATTTAAACCTTTTCATGAAATCTATTCTTTGTTTCTTATTTAATTTTATGTTTTTGTGTGATACTATTTTGTAAAGCTTTTCTTTTTTTTTTTATTTTTATGTACTGTTTCACTACCAGTTCTTTTTCATCTATGTTTTCTTGTGTAACAGGCGGCGTATGGGACAGGGCTAAATTCATTTTCCTTAAGCCTTCATTTTGTTTGTGCTGTATTTGTAATTTATCTTACAGTCTTGGTCTATTGTTTTATTTTGTGTGTTTTTTCTTTTTTTGTTCATTTCTGTTGTTAATTCTTTGTATTTTATAAGCCAGATGACGATGGTAGTGGTTGCCAATGAATATGTTAAGTCTGTCTAATACTGACTGTAGAGCTTTCGTAACTGACCGTCTGGTTTTATTTCTGTGCTCCTTTAGAAACTTCTTTGTTGTTGTTGTTCTTTTTTACACCCAAGAGATTCTTTTCAACCTTCTGTTTTTTTTTCATCACCGAGAAAGATACAAGTTTTTATATACTGTTTCTCTTCAATAAGAAGCATAACTTCTTCCCACCGTTGTCCTTTTTATTAATTTTTTTGTTTGACAACATAATTACATAATTCCTTCACCACAGTATTATAAAACAACCATATATTTACTCAAACCGCACAATAGACTCCTGTAAGGTAATTTCGTGAATGTCTGCAAGTATTCTTTAACAAAATGGAAAATAAAGGTACTTATTTTAAAGAAATACCGTAAGGAGGTTATCAGTCTCCGTGATATTGAAGCTACTGATAACTTCAAAGTGATATAACTTTTTTATTTGATGGAGATGAATAAAAAATTTTGTTACCACATATTGCCAAGGGATTACCGAGTATTTAGAGGTGACAAGGAAAAAAATTGGTGGTGTCGTTAATTAGCTGTAGGCAATTAAAAAGATCTATCCCATATTAAACTGAAAAATCACGAGGGTCTTTTAAAACCTTTCTAACTGCCTTGATTTTTAACGTATGTTGCACAAAAAAGAACCAGATAAAGAAGGAGATCTGATCAATACTAAGAGATATATTTACTCAATGAGCGCCTATTAGAACATGTTTAAACTACAGTTTGAAGTAGAGTCAATTTTTGCGATTTCAACTGCTCACAGTTATCTGCCCCTGCTTGATCAGTGAGCATGGCCGTTAATCGCCATCTGACAGCCTTATCAGTCGGTATGGGAATCCCATGGGGATGCGCGGGGATGCCTGAGGCGGATCAAAGAAAAACCTAAAGATTCAGAAATCGGGGTATATTCGTCGCCGTGAGCAGCAGTAGAAGTAGTAGTAGTATTAGGATCTTACATGGCAAACAAATGTGAACATGTAAATCTGATAAAAACAAAGAATTTGTCTCTTGTTGCTCAAAACATGACATGGATTTTCTAAATACTCTGAACGTTTTCAAGCAAACTTTGGCATACCGAGTTTGATGATCTTTCTCTCGGTGCCGAACAGCCTGACGGAGGTGATGAACAGATCCCTGTTCTTGTCAATCATGGTGATTCGCCTCTCGGCGGTGATACCACACTGGTCCAGGCCTATGTCCATCACCTCAACCTGGGAGACAGACAGAGTACAGTCAGTGTTAGAATGGCGATTAAACATAGTAGGGCCATCAATACATCCTATGAACAGCCAATCACAAGATTCAAGGCATATTCCTTGTGTGCGCACTATTTGGGGAAAATTTTGTTATTTCGCAAAAACTTTGATATTGATTATCTTGAAATGGAAGATCTGCTGGCACAAAAAGTGAGTAGTCTGGTGGGGAAAGGTCAACATTAAAATATATTAAGAATTGCTTGAACTTAAACTCAACAAGATATTATGGAAAATGCAAGACAAAGTAGATTTTACAATACTTTTGCGTGTGATTGAAATGTTTTCTTGTAATAATGTCCTGTTGTCATTCTTTATTATTTCTAACTACATCAAGATTAAGTGAGAAAGGAACAGCAATTTCCATGTATTTTTTTCTGCTTTCTTCCTTATCTGCTGGTCTATATGTTTTTGTGTGAAACATCTGCACTTTCTATTGTAATCTCAACCTGTACCTTGTGCGTGATTGGTTTTCCATCTCCCATGGTCTTGCCTGTCTGAGCATCAAAAACATAGACCACTGGGAAAAAAAACAGAAGGTTGATTTTTCATTGAGTTAATTTTGTTAAATAAGTTAACATGATAAAAATGAAAAGAAAAATTTAACTACTCATGAAAATAAAGATTCATTTCTTTTAAGGTCAGAAGTATTAATTTGATTTCAACGTTGACCTGCCGCATGAAATTTATCTCATCTAATAAAAACTGCTCTAGTTCAGCGATAGAGACTGAGACAGGTGTTTGATCCTTACTTGCTTGACCAGCCAGAGACACTTTTATGGTAACAAAGTTTCAGAAAGCACATCCTAGACAGACCATGAAGTTCTCACTTGTATTACTTTTGATTTTACCATCAATTATTAAAAATACTTTCTGATAGAGTAACTTAACATTGGACTGGCAAAGAAAACACTTTGAAATAAATTCAACATCAGGTGATACTCACCATGTACCAATCTATGTCAACTAGCTATATAGAAAAACATTTCTGAGAGATGTTAAACTAAAAGATATCAAAGTAGAAGTAAGCTATTGTCACCTTACTAATATAGACGTTTAACTCACAGAGAGACCAAAATAACATTGAATATTTCCCCATATATCTGTTCTATAATGAGAAATATTGTCAGAGCCAAATTTTGTAGATTTCAATTTAAACATTACCTACATTAAAACAACAACAACAGACCATTTTTTTTAAAAATCCAGAACTACTAATTTCTTGAGATAGACCACCAGGTTAGCAATTTGACACCACTCTTCTTGTAACCTAAGCTCCCAAAGACGAGAGTTAAGCTCTCCTCCTCACCCTTCTCGTCCGTCTTGTCCCTGATGGCGACCGTGTCGTTGCTGAGGGCGATGGTCTGCTGGTTGAGAATGTCCGCCTTCATGCCCTGGTAGCGCGGCGAGCAGACGAGTCGCCCGTCGTACGAGAACACGTAGACCCCTGTTCCGTCCACCAGCAGGAAGTGCCTGAAACACGGTACACGTAACGTCATTAGGCGTGCCGGGTGGCGTATCTCAGAGGCACGTCGTTTTGAAATTAGCGTATTGTCATTGTGCTGCAAATTAGGAATTATGTGTTTGTTTGTTTTGTTGTTGTTAGCCTCCAATATCAACACTATATATGCTATTACCATTTTGGCATAAGAGAGACCCCTGTCAAAATGAAAGTAATATAATCATTGTGAAGGTGGAAATGAGACCCATCTGACTAAACTTTCATAAAAACAAAAAAAAGTGCTAATAGGTTTTTGCTTTGTCTTATAAAAAACTTGTGTCCGATTTGAAGCAGATAATATGTCGAAAGCCAAAGCTTTAGCAGAATAACGACAACAACTGAGAGACACTGACTCAGAAACGGCCTTTAAAAAGCTGTTTAAACCCATTTGTTCAATCGTCCAGCTTAATAATGTCTGAAAAGCGTGTTCTTGTATGAACGAATACTATTTCTATTATATTAATATGACATATACTGCTATCTATGTCCAGTGCCAATTGTTTAAGTTTTCTTATTCCTTATAACACTAGATAACTCTATGATCAATTCTGTATGTTACATTATTGTGGGTGGAAATGTGATAAATTGTGTAAAGATCATTTACTTCTCTGCCTGCTTGATGAGGGTGACACTTCCTTCCTTCAGATCAAAGATCATTGGTGTGTTCCAGTTCTTGGTACTGAAAAATGAACAGACAGCAACATTTTGTGTTAAATCCATATCCAAATCTAAAATGATTTTAAAAAATAAAGACAAAAACATAATAATGAAAACCACCAAGAATTATTTGCTGACCTGAGGAGTGTCAAAGGTAAATTCTGAAAAAAAATAATGTTCCAATACATTGAAAAGTTTTAAAAAAATTTTACGATAAGAGTCAGAATTCAGCTATTCCGCTTAGTTCTGGTGTCATCAACAAATTAAACCAATAATAAATCGATGAAACAAAACCTCTAACATGCTTAAATGAACTAAGGGCTCCTACCTGTAGATGTAGCATTGAGACGAAGTGGCCACGACCAGATGGCCATAGCCCAAGGCCACCTTGATGACACGGTCGCGGAAGTCGAGCTTCTCGATGGCGTCGTTCATCACGTTACGGACCTGGATCTGCTTGCTGCCCGTGACGGTCGCCTCGTAGTTCTTCCACTCGAGCCGGCTGGGGAGGCACAGCCACACAGTAAAAATAGGGTAAGATCATATATCTGAGGCAACCTCGTAGTTCTTCCACTCGAGCCGGCTGGGGAGGACACAGCCACACAGTAAAAATAGGGTAAGATAATATATCTGAGGCAGCCTCGTAGTTCTTCCACTCGAGCCGGCTGGGGAGGCACAGCCACACAGTAAAAATAGGGTAAGACAATATATCTGAGGCAACCTCGTAGTTCTTCCACTCGAGCCGGCTGGGGAGGCACAGCCACACAGTAAGAATAGGGTAAGACAATATATCTGAGGCAACCTCGTAGTTCTTCCACTCGAGCCGGCTGGGGAGGCACAGCCACACAGTAACATAGGGTAAGATCATATATCTGAGGCAGCCTCGTAGTTCTTCCAC
Organism: Elysia chlorotica; assembly: GCA_003991915.1. Taxonomy (NCBI): domain Eukaryota; kingdom Metazoa; phylum Mollusca; class Gastropoda; family Plakobranchidae; genus Elysia; species Elysia chlorotica. Next base: position 151,351 of record RQTK01000731.1, read on the forward strand.
TCGAGCCGGCTGGGGAGGCACAGCCACACAGTAAAACAGGATAAGATCATATATCTGAGGCAGCCAGGGGTATACAGGCACAAGTCGCTCATAGAAGTTTTGAGCTAGACCCCTCTAAACTTAAAAGTATTATATATTGTATTGACTTTTTACAATTTGAAATGAATTGAGTAATCTCTCATTCTAGAAATGATGAAGTTATATTTTTTTCAACCTCTTAAAAAAACATTGATGCTCCTTCACACACCATCAATAACTAAAAAAAAATTATGAATTCGAATTTGTGCCTGGTTCACCTTCATTGTTTAACATACAGTTCTTTAATTGCAACTGATAGTAACGAAATATGGAAGACCTTCTCTCCTACAAAAAATAGTCCATAGTCCACAGTAATCATGGGTAGTCTACATTAATTGATAAGATAAGATAAAAAAAAAACAAAGCTATTTAACAGGGTGTTGAGGAACCAAATCTCAGGGTCCTGGCTGTACTAGGCAAATGGCGCCTGTGAGGTAGGTTGCCATTACTTTCTTCACCGGTTATTACATTTGAAGTAACTTCAAAGATACTGGGTTGACAGAGGGGACCCAGAACAATTTGGTAACAGCCTGAATCACACTCAGCACCTTCATAAATGTGGCCCTAGGAGATTTTATAACCTTAACCGAGGTGTAAGATTGATTGCATTTACTATCAGCATCCGTAAATTTGGCATTTTCATGAAAAAAAAAAAAGAAAACAACACTTTCTCTATCTCAGTCTCCGACTCTCTGTATGTGTGTTGGTCAACAACTTTAAAAGACCCACACACACACAGAAGTCTCCAGGTCTCACCTGTCAATGACGTTGGCAAAGATGACGTGTCCATTCCCGCAGGCGCCGGCGACTTGGGTACCATCACTGGACCAGGCCAGGTGGAAGATGCTGCCAGTGTTGGGCTTCTCAAGGGCATAGGACCACTGCACAGAGAGAAACCAGCATCAATGAGATACAATTTGGGCCATAGGACCACTGCACGGGAATAAACCAGCATCAATGAGATACAATTCATGCCTTAGGACCACTGCACGGGAAGAAACCAGCATCAATGACAGATACAATTTGGGCCATAGGACCACTGCACGGGAAGAAACCAGCATCAATGGACAGATACAATTTGGGCCATAGGACCACTGCACGGGAATAAACCAGCATCAATGAGATACAATTTGGGCCATAGGACCACTGCACGGGAAGAAACCAGCATCAATGGACAGATACAATTTGGGCCATAGGACCACTGCACGGGAAGAAACCAGCATCAATGGACAGATACAATTTGGGCCATAGGACAACTGCACGGGAAGAAACCAGCATCAATAGACAGATACAATTTGGGCCATAGGACCACTGCACGGAGAGAAACCAGCATCAATGAGATACAATTTGGGCCATAGCACAACTTCATAGAGAGAAACCCGCATGAACAGAGAAACACAACTTATATTACTGCACAGACTCAATTTTGGGAATACAATCACTGCACTTAAGAAAAGGAGCACCAATGGACAGATGCAATTTCAATATCCTTAGTCACGATGTTGAAGAAATATTAGAACAAACACGTGAAACCGTCCACTTGAATAATATTACAAAAACGGGCTTAGTCTATGCAGTAGATATTGCTTAGGCAAGGTGGCTCAACAGTAGAGCATCAAGCTTCTACTTTGAGATTCCCTGATCAATCCCTGAACAGGCCACCTTGTTCTAAACTGGTTAGGTACATGTCAGTACAATATTACTGGCTTAGACAGAGGTCCTTATATCCACGCTCTGTCTCTGTGTGGCGCCATGTAAAAATTACAAAATCTTAGGACTTGTCTCAAAGTGGGATCCAATCTTGAGAAAGTAGGAGACATTATTTATTTGAGTGAGCTTCTCTATCACTAAGAGCTAGAACATAATTATTTATGCCCAAAATCGTGTCTGTCCATTCAGCAGCCTTTATCTAAGAGTATGAACGCTTGATCCCTAGATCTCTAATTCTGGTAACACCATGGCAATAAATCAGAGGCTGTTCAAAATGCCGGGGTAGAGGTGTGCACTGAGAGGATAGAGACTCTACTTAATCTACTTAGACACGCTTTACATGGGTACAGATACAGGTTATTGCATCTCTGAGATTCGATACTCAAAAGAATTCAATGTGGAAGAAACAGAAAACTGTCTAAGTTATTCACTCTGAACAAACCATAGAAAGATATGCACAATTTTTTTACATTGAAAATATTTCTTTCAGTTCATAATTACAAGTTTAAGTCATGCACAAAAAGTAACACATATATAAACAAATTACATACTCACATCACAGAGCAGAGTAAATATTATAGACAGGGACTGAATTAGACTCTATGCTTTTTTATAGTTCCCATATTTGTGAGGCAACCAAGGTTAATCAGGCACAAGTCCTTGATATAAGTCTAGATCTAGAGCCCACTAAACATAGGGAAATTACTCTTTATTGACCCTTTTCAAATTAAAATGAAGAAAATTGTCTCTGCTTCAACAAATGATATAGAGTTATAATTCTTTCAGTGAATTTTATGCTTCTCAACATACTACAAATAACTTAAAAAGTCAAAATTTCTGACTTGTGCCTGACTCCCACTGGTTGCCTCACAATTTTGTGCTAAGTATTTACTCACCCCACTGCGATCACACAGTCTGAGTGTGTTGAAGGAACCAACACCGAAAAGCTCACCCCCCGGAGTCCATGACACTGCTGTGATGGGATATTCGTGGCTACTGCTGCTGTACAGCTGGCGACCATAGGTGTCCCACACCTTAGCACAAATATAGACAATATGGATGATAATAGCAATGTAATAATAATAATAATAATAATAATAATAATAATAATAATAATAATAATAATAATAATAATAATATATTGCTTTCCCTAAAAGATACTTAAAGTGCTTCACGATAAAAATACATAGGCAGAAGTAGAAAGAAAGGGATAAATTCTGCTCATCTGCAAGGAAAATTTGGATAGGACTTACAGGCAATATAAGTAAGAATAATATAACTACATATCAAAAAAAACAACAACAACACTTTAAAGGCATCAATTACCTGCTCTGTATCTATCTTCTTAAAATTATTTATTTTTACAAAAGAACAGAAGAGGCAAGTCAGACTTACTTTGTAACGTTTGTCCTCTGCACCAGACAGTATCAGATTGTTGACTGTATTCCAGTCTACGCATAAAACAATCCCCTCATGGGCTTTCCACTGTGGAAATTTTTAAAAATATTTGATCTATAGATAAGGCTACTAAAATACACAAACATGGTTTATTTTTAAATAGCAAAGAACGAAATAATAGATTATCTTAAACATAAATGATTTTAGGAGTAAATTACAAAGAAGTATTAGAAACTAAGAATAATTTTGTATGTTTCATCGTAAGAACCCACAAACAAACAAAAATATGATTTGCGTTTCTCATCTTACATGAATATTTTCTAAGAATCAGTGATGTCAACAGGATAGTTGTTTATTTTTTAATGAACCTTTCATGTACAGCACATTGATATATAGGATTTCAAAAACATAGACCTTTACTGAACCCTGACCTGTTAACTTTTTTTTCATACTAGAAATTTCTAAATTGACGGATATTGGCATCACTATGAGACAATAACACATTTTCATTTCCGTTGATGTCCACAATAAAAAATTATTTAAAAAAAGGAAACTTGTTTTATACATTTGCCTTACCATAATTGGCTTTGCATTGGCCTGCAAAGGTTTTATGACTAGTTGTCTCCCATTGGTGAAAAGAACTTGATCAGAGTCAGGGCCCCAGGACGCATGGTACACAGGGATACCTTCAAGGAACAGGTGGGACCCATCAACAAGATCATCTTACTCATTATCCAGTAAATAAAAACTTTGGCAAAACTAAATTCGTGTATAATCGTGATGGAATAAACTTAAACGGAAAGTTTTTCTTAGATGATTGTTTTTACCACTGCAACATTTTGCTAAAGATGGAAATGAACACAATTTTTTTTTCTATTGAAATTAATCACAAATAAGTTCATATTCATCACAAAGAACACTTCAAAAGTTATTTTGAGCTAAGGAAAACCGAAATCAATTATAATCAGCCTTTGATGTTACACATTATAAGCTGTCAATAATTTTTAGCTTTGAGCCGGTGGCAAAAACATTTAAAAAATTAAATAAAATTCACAGCAAGATTAAAACATTGGCATGTAGATATAACGCTAGACAAGCAAAGAGAACAATAGGGAGAGGATGAGTGGCAATTAACCCTCTCCAAAGTCACCTGAAACATACACATCAGTAAAGGCACTATGTTACGACACAAAAACAAGATACGTAAACTGACTGTTCTGTGTGAGGGTGGATCGCAGCATTCCACTTCTGGACCAGATCTTGACCTGGCCATCCTCGCCTGCCGTTACCAACGCTGTGCCGTCGTAACTCCACCGCCCACACAAAACCGCTCCCTTGTGAGCCTCTACACTCTTCTCAATTCTACCAGAGCGTCCAACCAGATGAAATTTACCTGCATAAATATAAACATGTAAATTACTGAAATCTTTGTATGCACAGAAAGTGACCAATTTTGAATTGCAAAACAACACAAAATGATTTTGATTGATTGCTTGATTCCTTCCAAGTCCATATTTCAAACATGCGACGATAATATTGCATAACATTCAGTCCCTATATTAAAAAATCAAAAACAAAGAGTTTCCAACCTTTTCTACAAAAGAGATACCACATGTGACTTTAAAAACTAAATTTGATGAAATGTTACAACATGGGATGAAAGATAAAAAGTACAATTTAAGAATAAATGTATAAAATTATATTGAATAAAATATCATCACAAATCTGAAATCTAGACAAGCACAAGTTTTGCTGTCTGTGGTGCATTATAAATCTTCCAAAGTCAGTAATTAAGTCTTTTGAGTATTTATATTTTTACGTCTCATCAAGTTCAACACCACAATTTTTACCATCAGTCGATGTAAGTACAAAAACATCCGAGGTTGCTTTCTTAGCACCGCCCCCTTGAGCTGATTTGGGAAACCAGTGCATGCTGGTTGGGAAGCAGTCTTTGGGAAGCTCGAGCAAAGTCGCAGTCTCGTTGCTGGTCAGATTCCACCTGATGACGAGGTGATCATCTGCGCTAGAGTAGACCTCATCTGGAGTAGTCCATCCGACACAGCTAACCAGCTCGCTATGTGTGTCTCAGTTAAGGAGGGTAACTACACCATGTAGCAATCAAATTGTGGCATGAACAGATCTTCTTTCTTGGAGGTGGGGGCTCACAAATTTGGCATAATTCAGTAAAATATATATATTTCATAAACAGTGAAAATTTATCAAGTGTTCTAAATAAGCTGATACACAATATGATTGAATTTTGTAAGCTAAGATATATTTCCTTACCTTCAAACTAGATGCCCCCTGATTTTAGCTTTTTTCTGTCATTAAGTCCCTCCCAGATGTCATAGACTAATTGTGAGACTTAAGAATAGTTTCCAATTTAAAATAACAAATCATATGCAAATTCCCCAGGTAACGGTGGTTCTTTTTAAATTGGGTATGAGGCAGTGCTAGGGTTGTAGCCCCAGCTTCAGATGGAGGAGGCACTGGTAACAACTATGGGGTGAACAATGTAGATGAAGGCAGATTTGGAGTTAAGCTCTCTAGACCTGGTAAATATATCTAGTAACAATCACAATCTAATTGTTATTAAATCTAAATCTAGGCACAGGCCTTTTGTATCTAGATCGGATATTTTGATCTAAGGTCTAGATCTAGCATGTGAACTAAAATATATTTATAGATCTAGATCTAGAATCTAGATCTTTTCAAGATCTGGATTAAATTTTAACATTATAGCATTGATAATAAACCAAAAGGTAAAACACAAGCATGTAATTTCTTTTCTAGATCTAGATCTAGAGAAATCTAGTTAGCATTGTGAACCCGGCAACCAGGGTTTAAATTCTCTCAAAGGATATGTTTTGGTTCCTTCGCAATATTTGTTTTGAACCTCATAATTATGATCTCTGTGGTCCTTCCTTCTTGGGTGCTTTTGTTTCTCTTAGATATTTTTCTCTATGAGGAGCAGCTAGATCTAGATATAATATGTCGTTAGAAAAAAAATATATCTAAATCTTCGAATTGGTTACCGATGTAAACAATGCGACATCGGAACTTTCATTCTTAAGTCCGGTATGCTGCCACTGCGCATGTCTGAAAACACCAGTAGCTCAAAAGTATGAACATTTTTTTAGCGGAACAAATGCAAATTTAAGAAAGGAAATGGCTATTTCACCGGCTGCCGAACTCATAGCTTAATCACCCGGATGCCGCAACAGCTTCGCACTACCCCTTTCATTATGACCGAACTAGGCGTGTTGTATAAAGTATTTCCTGAAAAATATCCTTAGGGACGGGGAATTCATAAACATATCTCTTTAATTTTTACATGATAAAGAGCCTGATTCTACCCCCCCCCTAATAAAAAAAAACATTGATAATTATTGCTAAGATAATAGACTTTGTATAACATAATTATTCTGAACATGTGATATTGAATAAGGCTTTTGATAAGAGGCGCTCTTTTATTTTACTATTTGCAGTTGGTCTACATTATTGTTGTAAATAACAAGGCTTATTCTTCTTCTTCTTCTTCTTCTTCTTCTTCTTCTTCTTCTTCTTCTTCTTCTTCTTCTTCTTCTTCTTCTTCTTCTTCTTCTTCTTCTTCTTCTTCTTCTTCTTCTTCTTCTTCTTCTTCTTCTTCTTCTTCTTCTTCTTCTCCTTTTTGTTTATCTTCATTGTCAGACGTCAGTCTTGGGGACCGTCCACAATATAGTCTATATAGTGCTCGTTTGGACATTAAACCAACTCAACAACATCAACATCTTTATCATCTTTTTATTCACCTCTTTCTACTTCTCCATGTTTGTAGATATATTGGATTATCCAGTAGCAATACAAGAAGTAAAGAATTTTTGTTCTTAGTTCTCATGCGATGGGTGAGGTTCAGTTTCAGTGCTTTTTGGAAACACACGAGTTTAAGCCAGCTACAATAGTTATGCGAACACACTGTTGATAAAATGGTGAACACACTTCAACACAGTCTAAGTCGAATGGAGGACACATTCTTTTTGAAGTGACGAATACAATGTTAAATGTGTGCAATGTTGGTCAACTGTCAAACACATTGATGTTAACGGGACACTTTAAGAACTCTTGGCTCTGGACAAGTACAGACAGATGCATAACTGGTCTCGTCATAATTTGTTTAAGTAACTTTATTTTCCATTACAACAAAACTTATAAAAAGCATAAACGGTGATACATGAAAGTTTGTTTTTTAATGTTACCATCCTAAGAAAAAATCTAACGTACAGTGACAATTAAGCTTATATACTATTAAACCAACATTTTTGTGTTTTAATCAGCTTTAAGCTACCTAAGACTTATATTATTTTAAAGAAAATTAATAACGTTTGCTCCTTGGTTAGACTGAACAAGTGACAAGTCACGTCACACAGGATAAGTTAAGTTTTTGGCTCCATCATGTATGACACAATCTGTACAATTCCCAAAGCAATTGGTACGTTCTTAGTCTAAACTTGCGATCATCCCTCACATACGCATCCCATCTCTTCCACAAGTTGTGTTATTGTTTACACTTTAACGCTCCCAGAGATAATAGATTTTAGCGAGGCGTCTCACAAAACGAGCTCACAATGCTATAGATACGGGGAGGGAGCGAGACTGAGTTTTTGCTAAGGTTTAAAGAAGGACGGAGCCGTCTAAATTATCCTAACCTATATACACAAACTTCACCACATGAAACCTCTCAGTATTTCAACTTCTCTGATGCCACCGTGCAATGGGGTGAGTACGGTACACAAGGTCATCTGTTTGCGGCGACGGGCTCACAGTCTAGAGGGTTCGAGAACTATGCTAAAAGTCGGTTCAGGCTCAGAAGAGAGGGGGGGGTGTTGGTGTGTTGGTGAATATGGCTAGAGTCTGCAAGATTCCGGAGTGTTCTCGAATGTTCTTCCTTCACTATATTCTGACACATACTTCTGATCTCCTTCCCACTCCATCTATATACTCACGTACACTTTCCATCTCCCAGTTCTTTCTTACTTACATAATTAAACGTTTTAGTTTTTTTTACAGTTTCACTACATACAGATATAACTACACTTTTACCCCTTTTCCAGCCCACTATATACTAGCGTAATTACAATTCTGATCTCCTCTCCACTTCCACTGTTATACTAACACGCGCGTTTCATCTCTACCCCAGTCCCACTACATAGGCCCTACTCACATACTCTTCTCATATTTTTTTTCCTTGTCCCACTATTAATACTCACACACGCTTCAAACCTCTTTACCCTCAAACGCATCAAATATCTTTCCCATTATCACTAAATACAGACACATAGGCCTATACGCTTCTTGTGTCATTCTCACTAACACTACACATTCACATAATCTTGTCGTATTTTCCCCTGTTCCACTACGAATTAAGATATGCTTAGCTTCGACTTTCTTTGCTCCATGAAAGGGAACAGTTTTTACACAATTTTTTTAGTTTAAGTATAAGGGTGTGCTAACACGCGAGCCAGTCACAGGTTTATCAATAGATATTATCTTGTATCCAGCAACCACAAGACGCTTACTTGCTAATTTATGAGGATCATAATAACAACAACAATAATAAATAATAAATCCATGTAATAATAACAATATTAATATTTATAATAATAATAATAATAATAATAATAATAATAATAATAATAATAATAATA
>RQTK01000731.1:168363-173363 GCA_003991915.1 Elysia chlorotica
TATTATTATTATTATTATTATTATTATTATTATTATTATTATTATTATTATTATTATTATTATTATTATTATAATCCATAAAATGAAGTTTCTTCAGACGTCCATACTGTGTACTCACCATCTGCAACCAGACGTTTGTCTTCATGAACTGGTTCACCTCGTCCTGAAAGGGACGCATACAAGGTTATGTATTTGGATAACATTGTAGTCAGTGGTCACACTCAACAAATAATGTTTATACTTATTGAATCTGCTCATTTGTTGCTTAAAGCAACTAAATATAACAATAATGTATGGGTAAAGCTGATGAAACATTGACATTAGTTTAAATGGTACAATAGATTTTTGTAAATGATTGGTTAAAATTAAGCCATTGTGATGTTTGGCCCAATGAACCTTATGCTAGAGAGACAGACATACATTAAACTTTAAAGTCAGGCAGACAGACAAGCACATGGATATACATCGCAAGGAGAAAGACTGACAAGAAGTGACAAGACATATCGACAAAGAGGCGTGATACAGACAAAATTATTAGACAAACACACAGACAGACGTGATGCAGACAAATAGACAAACAACTCGACAGACAGACACACATAATGCAGACAAATAGACAAACAAACTCGACAGACAAACATGATACAGACAAAATTAATAGACAAACAACTCGACAGACAGAGAGGCGTGATACAGTCAAACAGACGGACATATAATAGATACAGCGAAATATATCTAGACCAACAGACACATAGATATGCAGTCAGACAGACAGACAAATATGCACATAGATAGACAGAAATACATATACAGACAGAGACAGAGGAAGAGGCTAAGAGACAGACAGTCAGACAGAGAGACAAGTATGCACATAGATAGACAGAAATAAAGATACAGACAGAGACAGACGAGCAGGCTAAGAGACAGATGGACAGACAGGCAGACGGACAGACAACTGACCACGTTGATGATCTGACTGAGGGCCAGACTGAAGCTGATCTGCAGAGAGTCGTTGTTGCGGCGGACTGGTCGGATCAGCGGGTTGTAGCCCTTGTTGTTGAACAGGTCATTCAGCAGACGCGCCTCGTTCAGACCTGCAAGGTAAAAGGGTGGTGGGGTGTGGGGTCTGGATGTTGAGTTGTTGTTGAGTTGGTTTAACGTCCAACATCAGCACTATATAGTCTATAATGTGGACGGGCCCAATGACTGACGTCTGACAATTTTATGTGCTGCCACACATGAGACAGGGCGGGGATACCATGACTCCTGTCTCAGCCGGTCACAATAAACTGACACCGTCCCAACCATTAGTAAGTGCAATCGCCAGGGCTCGAATCCGGACCTTTTGCGTCGGAAGCCGATGTTCTACCCTAGGGCAATACATTCAACACAATGGAATAACAACAGTAATGACAACTTTAATCAAAACAATATCAATGTATCTGAAGTACAAAATCACATCAACGTTATCAATCATATATATGACAAATAGTGGCATTTTATTTATGTATTTGTCTACTAGCTAATACATACTCCAATAGCCACTTTTCAGTAAGCATGTTGTTACTTCTTCTGCCCTAGGGGTCGAGTAAATTGGTCGGATAATGCGAATCTAGGGGTTGAGCAAATTGGTCGGATAAAGCGAAGCTTGGGGTAAAGTAAATTGGTCGGATAAAGGGAATATAGGGGTTAAGTAAATTAATAGAATAAACCGAAGCTAGGGGTCGAGTAAATTGGTCGTATAAAGGGAAGATAGGGGTCGATTAATTGATGTATAAATTAATTCATAACGCGAAGCTAGTGGTCGAGTAAAGTTGGTCGGAAAAAACGAAGCTAGGTGGTCGAGTAAATTGGTCTGATAAAGCGAATCTAGAGGTTGAGTAAATTGATCGGATAAACCGAAGTTAGGAGTCGAATAAAGTGATCGGATAAAACGAAGCTCTCTCCTAATTGAACATTTCTTAGGGCTCCAAAATTTCCAGTACAGGAGCTGGTGTCTTAGAGCAGGATACCCAGGACTGGACTGGCCTCAGTATTCTAGAACTGACCCAAACAAAAAAGAAAATCTTGACGCCTAAGCGGGACTCGAAGCCAGCGCTCTAGCCCCAGGTATATCGTGCTCCCCGAGTAAGGAGGTTGGTTAGTTTTTAGTTTTTGTATCTCCCATCATCAAAAACTAGTCTTTGTCACGGATGGGTCCCCGGAGTTATGAAGATTTAGCCTACGTGCTGCAACCCATTGCTGGGCATGGACACCAGAACTTTCAAGTTATAATGCGAAAACCGACCCAACCAGTGGGAAGAAGCCCCATACCAACCATCGCCCACAGAGATTGAACCGGGGCCTTCCGAAAATAAGCCGTGTGCTCTGCAAAGGAACCACCTCCTCCCAGGTTACCGTAGAATGAAAAATTATTACTTAGAAGAAAAACAGAAAAAAAAATTAAAATTAGTAGGTTTGGGTTTTCATAATGCGACTTTTGTTTTTGTTCATTGTCCACATCGCAAACCTATTCAGTTGGCTATTTTATTTAACCTGTTCATCAAGCTATTTTTGGCCTACAAAATTTACGATATTAGTACTGAATTCCTTTTTCAGAAATCCTCGAAAGCAGAATAGAGAATACATAAATCTGTATTAGTCCCTCAGGGGAAATTTAAAAATACACTCCCTTTCTACAACAGTTTACATCGATTAGAAAAGAGAAATGGAATAAGAAAGTTGGCACAAAAGTTACAACTTATATTTTATATAATATAAATCAAATTATCACAATATCACATCTAAGTTTTATCTAGAAAGGCTCGTGTACTGTAAACGTTATTAATTGTACTAAAACGGTACAGTAAAAATAAACATAGGTAGGCCTACTATGTAGAGACGTATTTTAGACTTCTGGTTAAGTATTCAATATCAAATAAAAGTGTGTTTCTGTGTTGTAAATAAATACATAATAATAAAAATATTCATTTATAAAGATATGATTTCTGTGTTATAAATACGTATTTGAAAATAAGCCATTGCTTTTTTTTACCGATATAATTTTAGGCAATAACAAATTTAAAATAAATATATAAGTAAATTCGGTATCTGATGGTTCTGGCCCTCGGCATCTTAAATCTTCCAATCTATCAAAGGCTAGTGTACTGTCGAATTCGCCAATGGAGGGTGCGTTTTGTACACAACTGTCGAATTCGCCAATGGAGGGTGCGTCTTGTACACAACTGTCGAACTCGCCATGGGAGGATGCGTCTTGTACACAATCTGTCTGTTCCCAGTGCGTTGTTTACGAATAATGTGCCAATATCGTCTTGATGCCTCCCAACCACCACACCTACTTTATTAGTATTTTTTTTAAAATCTGTCTGCGCCCGGTTTGTCAAATGTCCACCAAACCTGACATGCCGAAGGTCAAGGCACTGTAAATAGTGGATCTGTTAAATATTTCCAATAACGTTACTTGGACATTGAAAGATGTAAGCTTTACAAACCATACACACATGGTCTCAATTAAAACAAAACAAAATAATTATTCTCTGTGATCGTCAAACAGAATTTGTAATTGAATAATATATCAATCGTTGCATTATGATTCAGAATATTTGTTTACACTAACACTAATGACGGAAAATGTGGTGATTATTCTTGTTTCGATTCTACTGTGAGAGCTTATGTTCACAGGAGCAAGCTATACTAACTTAATTATAAGCTACAAAATGTGGCCCTTATTTTGTTCGTTATGCACACGTTCCTCGCTGGGTAAGGCTGAAATTATTATTGATCAAGGAAGAAGGTCCGACTGTCGGGTGTTGGAACGCCGGTGTATCTCGAGGAACGAATAACCACTAAAAATGGATCTCTGCATAATTGTCTGTGTCTGTCCAGGATGTATGTATGAGTTGGGGTAGTTGCACACATACAGAACATACTGTTGGGTGTTGGAACGCTGTTTTACCGCATGCAGTGTGTTTAATATAACATGCTTTGCGGTCCGTACGACGATAAAGAACGGCGTTGGAATGGGATTTTCCAATCGTTCATTGACTACGTAGGTCTAGAATAGAGCTATGATTGAACGCTGGTGCAGATTGCTATATCCATCGTCTTCATTCTCGCTAGCAGCCCCGCAATCACAAGGGCTCTAAAATAATATCGAACGATATATATTATGAAGTTGCAGTATGCTTTATGTTCTACGTTCTCTATTATGACTTAAGACCAATTTGAGATCAGGCTAGGGAAGAGTAGGTAAAGGCTCCTTTCTTAACGTTGTATATCGGCACTAAGGATAATCGGTTTCCAAGACAACTTTACGTGCCGACACTCATAGACAGCTGGGCACAATACACTGTCACCGATCGAACAAGTAGTGCACGAAATCAGACACATGTCATGTCATAAGTTTGCGCAAAAGTGAGCACGAACCAGAGCGCTTGTTTCGCTTCCTTTTATGATAGTTTTATTTTTGTTTTATTTAGTGTTATTGGTCGACTTTTGTTCGCTGTCTTTTATTTGCCTTTTAAAATTTGACGTCGTAGGACACCACCACAAATCGCTCAAGTTTAGGCGGTGACACATGTTTTGACTATGAAAAAAAAACAAAAAAAAACAAAAAAACGAGAGAACATTTCCATTGGTGGTAACAAACTAAGTAGAAAAAATGGCCGATACCAAACTCATACTAGAGCAATATAGATCGATATTGAACTGTCATGCACACAGGCCCAAATCCAATTGATCTCTTATCCTCAATAAATCACATGTGTGCGGCTTACTGCGAGTGTAATGTGTGTAATAAAAAAATGAAGGAGAAATATAATTATAGAGATAAGGAAAGAAAGAGAGAAAAGAAAGAGGGGAAGGGGTGGCATAGAGAGAGAGAGAGAGAGAGAGAGAGAGAGAGAGAGAGAGAGAGAGGGGGGAGACAGAGAAATAGTTAGAAACATAGGGAGAAAGAGAAAACATGAAAGGGTAAGAGCCAAGGCTTCCAAAAATAGTTG